>WOXC01006165.1:0-262195 GCA_011680675.1 Gymnobelideus leadbeateri
TCTCTTTTGCCTATAATTGGGAGATAAGATGTGCAGGCATTGGGACACAAAGATTCATCTTCCTCTAATGGAAAAGTCGATGGGGGTATGGGAGAAGGTATGGAGAGAGCAGATTGGAGGAAGCGATATCTTGTGGGACTGCTATTCTGGGAGGTTGGGTAGGGGAATAATGGGGGGAAAATGATTGTAACTCAAAATCTGGCGGAAATGAATGATGTAAAACAGAAGTTAATAAAGTATTTGTTTAAAAAAAAATAAAAGAAAAAAATAAAAAAAAGTTGAATTTGCCAGATGGAAAAAAGAATACTCAAAGTTCACTGAGAGATTCATTCTTTCAAGTTAGACTAAGAGCAAATAGAAGCTAATGACTTTATGAGAAATCAAGATGCTGTTAGCAGATCCAAACAAATGAAAGAGTAGAAGGCAATATGAAATATCTCATGGGAAAAACCACTGACCTGGAAAATAGATCCAGGAGAGACAATTTAAAAATTATTGGACTACCTGAAAGCCATGATCAAAGAAAGAACCTAGAAATCACCCTTCAAGAAATTTCAAGGAAAATTGCCCTGATGTTTTAGATCTAGAGGGCAAAATAGAGGTTGAAAGAATCCACAGATCACCTCCTGAAAAAGATCCCAAAAAGAAAACTCCCAGGAATATTATAGCCAGGTTCCAGAATCCTCAGATCAAGGAGAAAATACTCCAAGCAGCCAGGAAGAAACAATTTCAATATTGTGGAAACACAATCAGAATAGCCCAGGACCTGGCAGCGTCTACACTGAGGGATCGAAGGGCATGGAATATGATATTCCAGAGGGCAAAAGAACTGGGAATGAACCCAAGGGTCACGTATCCAGCAAAACTGAGTATTTTGTTTCAGGGGAAAATATGGTCATTCAGTGGAATAGAGGACTTTCAAGCAGTCTTGAGGAAAAAACCAGAATTGAATAGAAAATTTGACACCCAGACACAAGAAGGATGAGATGCCTGAGAAGGTAATCAGGGAAAAGAAATCAAAATGAACTTATCAAAGTTGAACTATTTACATTCCTATATGGAAAAGCAATAACTGTGACCGATGATATCTTTCTCACTATGAAAATAATGGAAGAAGGGGGTGTGGTCATATGAATACATATGTGAATGTGTGTGTATATGGTTACAGTTATATATGGATAGAGGGCATAAGTTGAATTTGTTGGGAAGGGAGAATACTCAAGGGATGAAATTATGAGGTGAGTGAGGAAAGTGGCAAGAGGAGATGGGGAGAAACAGGGTAGTGTAAACTATTCCATGCAGAAGAAGCAAGGGGAAGTGGTTGCAAAAGAGGGGTAGAATAAGGAAGGCTAAAAAGGCAAAACCACATTCACATTGAATTTGTTTCAGGGAGAAAATGACATACAAACTAAATGGGATATCTCAACCTGCAGCAGGATAGGGGAAGGGGGATGGGAGGAGGGATGATGGATGGGAGGGCATCCTTGGGGTGAGGGGAGGTTGGAAGTACCCATTATAAAAGAGGGACAGGATCATGTAGGGAATGGACCAGGTGGGGGGTGGGATGAGTGGGAGGGAATTATAAGCAGCCTTGTACAATATATCTACTATGATAATGTTTTGCATAACTAGACATGTACAACATATACTGAATTACTTATCTCCCCAGAGGGAATGGGTGACAAGGGAGGAAGGAAATGGATCTGAAATTTGAGGTCGTGACATTAAATGTTTCAAATATATATAAATACTATTATTAATACTCTTTTGCTTGTAATAGGGAGATAAGATGTGCAGGCATTGGGATGCAAAGACTCACCTTCCTCTAATGGAAAAGTCGAAGGGGGTATGGGAGAAGGTATGGGAGAGAGCAGATTGGAGGAAGCGATGTCTTGTGGGATTACTATTCTGGGAGATTGGGTAGGGGAACAATGGGGGGAAAATGATTGTAACTCAAAATCTGGTGGAAATGAATGATGTAAAACAGAAGTTAATAAAGCATTTGGTTAAAAAAAAATTTGATTTAAGGAGGGAATGACATACATACTAAATATGGTATCTCACCCTCCAGGAGAGTAGGGGGAAGGTGAGGAGAGGGAGGATGATGGAAGGGAGAGCAAGCTGGGTGAGAGGGAATTTGGAAGCACCCACTTTTGAAAAAGGTTAAGATCAAAGTAGAGAAGAGAACAAATGGGAACTGACATAGGAGGGAGGGAAACATAGTCAGCCTTTTACAGTATATCTACCATGGAAATGTTTTGCATAGCTACACATGTACAACCTATATTGAATTACTTATCTTCCTAGTAAGGGTATTTGACAAGTCAGGAAGGGAATGATTCTGGAATTCAGAGTTTTAAAATCTAATGTTTAATATATGTGTACATATACATATACATATATGTTTACTGTTATTGATATTATTTTACATGAAACTGGGAAATAGGATATACAGGCACTTGGGCACAGAGATCCACAGTGCCCTACTGGAAAGCTAGAGGCGGTATGGGAGAAGATATGGGAGATAGCAGATTGGATGAGGGGATATCCTTTGGGACCCCTATTTTGGGGTGGTGGGTAGGGGAAAAATTTATAACTCAAAATCTTGCAGAAATGAATGATGTAAACTAGAAGTTAATAAAGCATTTGATAAAACAATACAATTTAATAACAATTAAAATAAAAAAAAAACAATTTATTAATTTACCAATATGTAAGTGGCACTTAGTAACTGACTTATGGGGGACCACATGATGTAGTTGACAGAAGGACAACCTTAGTTACAAAAAAATCTAGTTTTGAGTCCAAACTCTGAAATGTATTGTCCAAGTCACTAATTTCTCATTGATCCCAGACAGCTCAGTACAGTATGTTGTAGACAGATTGCCGATTTTCATTGGTGGACAGTCTTTTCTTATTGGGAATTCCCTGTATCAATGAAATGATAGGCCTGATTTGAAACAAACCAACAAGCCAAAAAAAAAAAAAAAACCTGTAAAAGGGATGCATAGGTTTAAGCATGGAGACCCTGAAGGAGTCAAGGAGAAAAAAGTATTGAAATCAGAAGTTAATGTTGTTTTAAGGATACTCTCACTTAATTTTGTCAGGTGCCATCATATAGTCCAAGAAAAGGTAACATACCTTGGTCATGGGTTTTCAAAGTCAAATATTGAAAGAATAAAATGTCTATTGTAGATAATGGAATTATGTGAATAAAAAACAATGATGTAATTCTTTGTGGGGTTGAAATGGATTATTTTTTAGGTTAAGGATGCAGTATATCATGTTAGTTTTTAGAGTTTGATTATAAGTTTAATAGCCCTGTATATACCTGAGTGATCCCATATGCAAAACACAGCAGCACAAAGAATGTAATTACTTTGTTGTTTACACTCAAACTATCATATCTTAAATGCATTCACTCTGAGGAAAACAAAAACAAACCTGAAAAATAGGCTCTCAGCTAAGCAGTGATTAAATACAAAATCTATCAGAAAGAAACAGAGTGTACCTGACAGCCTTACAAAGTTCTAAGCATATTAGAGGAGAAGTTAAATCTGTTGGAAAAGATGCAAACACATGAAACCAGAGTTTTATTTTTATGTTCTGACATTGCTATGCTACTTCAGGTAATTCAGTGCAAAGGAAATTGAAATTCTGCCAAACAAATTGACCATGTATCCTTTTCAAATAACCCTTTCTGAGTAAACCAGCCAATTTGAAGGCTTTTAAAATGATACACAAAAGAGAACCCTCACTCTATAACTTTTATGTAAAGCTGGACATTGTCACTTAACACTGAAGTTGTTTATTAGATGAATCTTAGAAAAAAGACATTGATTCAAGTTTTCATGAATATTTGTCATTTTAATAATATTGTTGTGTAAACTCTACTTATGTTTCATATACCTAAGGAATAATACTTTATTTTCTATCGAGGAATAGATAACAGAACAGTATAAATCAACATGCATGATGAATGGATAATTATATGTTTGTGAATAAGAAATTTATAAAAATGATTTAATTTGCATAATATATTAAAGCTTTAATATTAACATTTAATTTATCTTATTAGAAATTTAACTGGTGGGGGTGGAGTCTATATGCCAGAGTAGTAACAGCACTTTTGCGGGCCTCTGGCCCACACCACTTCAAATTTATGTAAAAGGAGACTCAGAACAAACTCTGGAGTTACAGAACCCACAAAATGACACAGAGAAGCTAACCTCCCACTGAGGATAGCCTGGCAGCCTGGCAGGAAGCGGTCAGCACAGCACTCTGGGAGCCAAGCCCAGGCCCACATAAGTCAGGAGTCAGAGGTTTTAGCCCTAGGGTGGTCTCAGCAGCAGCCAGCTGGAAGCAGTCCAAAACACCAACAGTTGTGGCGTTTCCAGAATTATCAACACACAGATGGCAAAAACAAAGTGAGAGGTCAGTGCAGTATGGACTTTGGGACCTACAAGGTGGGAGAGTGTGTTGGGCTCTTTCCCCTGGGGGCGAGAAGCCACTGAGACTCTGAACAGCTTGTGACACATTGCAACTTGAACTTCTGACCTGCAGGCTGTGGGGGTAATAGGCAATCAGTCTGGGGGGAAAGTGCTCTTGCTTTAACCTTCTCAGATGTGGATTGTGGTCTGTGGTGGAGGTCTTGGGGTGTGTGACCTGATTGCCAGAGGGTGGGGAGGCTTCTGAAAGGGCACCCAATTAATACCTCCAGCAGCTGAGAAAACCCTAGTGTTGGGGACAGAAGCTCCCCTAGCTGGTGGCAGAGTTCTACTGTGGCAACAAGCCCAGAAGTCAAGTAATTGAGTGGGAACATGCCTAGGCAAAGGAAACAAAATAAACAGAAAAATGCAACATTAGACTCCTATTTGGGGGACAAAAAGGATCGAAGCATGGAACAGGAAGAGGACTGGGTGGTCAAAACTCCTGCACCAAAAGCCCCAAATGAAAATACTAGGTGGCTACAAGGCATAGAGGACCTTAAGAAGCAGATAAGAGAAGTGGAGGAAAATTTGGGTAAAAGAAATGAAAAAGATACAAGTATGAAATGAGACTCAGCAGGCTGACTGAGGAAAATAACCCTTTAAAAATAGACTGACTCACATGACAAAAGAGGCACACAAAGCCAAATGAGGAGAAGAATGCCTTAAAAAGCCAAATTGGCCAGATGGAAAAAGAATCTCAAAAGCTCACTGAGGAGAATCATTCCTTCAGAATTAGACTGGAGCAAATGGAAGCTAGTGACTTTATGAGAAATAAAGATTCTGTTAAGCAAATCCAAACAAATGAAAGAATAGAAGGCAATATGAAATATCACATGGGAAAAACCACTGACCTGGAAAATAGATCCAGGAGAGATAATTTAAAAATTATTGTAATACTTGAAAGCCATGATCAAAGAAATAACTTAGAAATCATCCTTCAAGAGATTCTCAAGGAAAGTTGCCCTGATGTTTTAGAACAGGAGGGTAAAATAGAGGTTGAAAGAATCCAGAGATGATCTCCTGAAAAAGATCCCAAAAAGAAAACTTGTAGGGATGTTATAGCCAGGTTCCAGAATTCCCAGATCAAGGAGAAAATACTACAAGTATCCAGGAAGAAACAATTGCAATATTGTGGAAACACATTCAGGATAGCACAGGATCTGGCAGAGTCTACACTGAGGGATTGAAGGGCTTGGAATATAATGTTATGGAGGGCAAAGGAGCTGAGAATAAAACCAAGAATTACATACCCAGGAAAACTGAGTATAATGTTTCAGGGGAAAATATGTTAATTCAGTGGAATAGAGGACTTTCAACCATTCTTGATCAAAAAAAAAAAAAATAAAAAAACAAAACAATAGTGCTGAATAGAAAATTTGACATTCAGACCCAAGAAGGAAGAGATGCTTGAGAAGGTAAACAGGGAAAAGAAATCATAAGAAACTTATCAAAGTTGAACTATTTACATTCCTACATGGAAAATGATAACTGTAACTGATGAAACCTTCCCCAGCATGAAAATAGTTGAAGAAGGGTATATGGACATATGAATACATATGTGAATGTGTGTATATATGTTCACAGGTATATATAGATAGGGGGCACAGATCAAATTTAATAGGAAGAGATGATACTTAAAATGTGAAATTAAGAGGTGAGAGAAGAATAAAACAAGAGGATATGGGGAGAGACAGAATGTGGTAAACTATCACATATATAAGAGGCAAGGGAAAGTGGTTACAAGGGAGGGGAAGAACAGGGAGACAAAAAGGCAAAACCTTATTCTCATTGAATTTGGATCAGGGAGAGAAAGACATGCATACTAAATAGGATATCTCACCCTACGGGAGAGTAGGAAGGAAGTGGATGAGAAGAGGTATGATGGAAGGGAGGGCATGCTGTGGGCGAGGGAAGTTGGAGGCACCCACTTTTGAAAAGGGACAGGATCAAAGTAGGGAATAGACCAAGTGGGAGGTGGGATAGGAGGGAGTTAAATACAGTCAGTCTTTTACAATATATCTACTATGGTAATATTTTGCATAGCTATACATATACAACATATGCTGAATTTCTTCTCTACCCAGTAAGAGTGTGTGACAAGGGAGGAAGAGAATGAATCTGGAATTCGAAGTTTTAAAATCAAATGTTTAAAATATACAAATACTATTATTAATACTATCTTACATGTAATAGGGAAATAAGATATACAGGCATTGGGCCACAGAGATTCACTTTGCCCTATTGGGAAAGTAGAAGGTAGTATGGGAGAAAATATGGGAGAGAGCAGATTGAATGAGGAGATATCCTGTGGGATTACTATTCTTGGTGTGTTGTGTAGAGGAAAAATATAACTCAAAATCTGGCAGAACTGAATGATGTATACCAGAAGTTAATAAAGCATTTGAAAAATAAATTAACTGCTAAATTTACCCTATACCCTTATCTATCATCTGTCATTCCACCAATATTGGTAAGACTGGTACATAGCATCATGCATACTACTATTGCATCTTGAAGAAATCTCAGATGACAAACCAATTCAGGTCACATTTTCCTCATTTAGAAAATGTGATTCTTGGTCTAGATTAAACCTAAGATAACATGGTCATTTTAAATATATGATCTTGTAAGTAAAAGTAAGAGGAATATTGGGGTCAGGAAACCTGCCCACCAATTTCCTATACAACTATGGGTTTCTCTCTCTCTTTTTTTAATGCTGGAAAAAAAAAGAGAGTAATAATTATACAACTTATCTTATAAGTTATATAAACTTGCTGAGGAGTCCTATTAATCTTTTTGAGCTGGCATATTATCAAGACGCACTGTACCCAGAGTATGTGGGAGGTCCTGAATGTGTCAAGGAAGAAACCCCAGCCTGAGCTGACATAATTTGCACCCAAAGCTGGACTCCCTTTATATCCTAGGGAATCAAGACAGGGTGAAGGCAGTCTGCACCAGACTGAGAAACTGTTTGGGGCAACTGGGACTCTTGTAGATAAGCAAGCCATCTCATCTTCATCGTTTAGCAATCCTCAAGGGAAAATAATGATGCCTGTGCCATTGCTTTTCTCTTCTCCTTTTGGGATGGATTTAATCCTTTTTACATATCCCTTGTGCCTTCTCCTTTTCCTTGTATATTAAATGCCCAATGTGTTGTTTTCATTTCTGGGATGTTTTGGCATAAGAACTTCTCACATCCATATACCTTTCTCTGACAATAGATTCAGTTGTAATGCATGCCTTATATACTTGTGATACCGTTTTTGGTTAACAACTTGAGGACCATCATAAAATACAAGATAATTCTATCGTTATTGCATAAATAAATAATTTTGGCCTTTCTTTTCATATCTAAAATCCATACATATTAGCGTTATGTAACTTGTTCCAGGCCACAAAACTGGTTCAGAAGCAAGCCTTAGATTCAGAACATAGGTCGCCTAACCCCCTACTACATTTTCCCCCTATAATCACACAAATAGAAATTGATAGCCAAAATGTGAAAATTTGAATCCAGACCCATGAACTTCAAATAGACAATAGAACTTCTTTTTTTTTTGGAGGGCAATTGGGGTTAAGTAACTTGCCCAAGGTCACACAGCTAGGTTTTTGTTTGTGTGTGTTAAGTGTCTGAGGCTGGACCGGAACTCAGGTCCTTCTGACTCCAGGGCTGACTCTCTACTCACTGCGCCACCTAGCCACCTATTTCCAATATACAATTATGCCTTGCCAAATTACACATCCAAAGTAAACCTTAGTTCTGAGATGTGCAACCAATTAATTTATAGTACTTTAGGGATAGGATTAAAAAAAAAAAACATGACTGCTTCAAAACAAAGTAATGAGGGAACCAAAGGTTTCATTGCAGCAGGTGAGTTTGGGCTTTCCCAGAAAAGGGGAATTATGCCAGATATTGTGGAAAAATTTCCCAAATATAACAATAGGAGGGCCTGGTATGGTGCTGATGTTATTCTTGATGAGATCTTTCTGCAATTTGAGCAGAAATCACACGTGGTGGAAAATGACAAATGACTTTCATTTACCCTTCTCTGATCAAATTATCTGCCTCCACTCTTCCCCCTTCGGTAGGTATTAAAGAAAATGGAAGAAAATAAGGAAGGAAAGAGAAAAGTAAAAAAAAAAGAAGATGGAGGGAGGTATGGAAGAAAAGAAGGAAAGGGGAAGGGAAGGGAGTTGAAAGAAAAGGGAGGAGGAAAGGGATGGAAGAAGGAAGTAAAGAAAATAAGTAGGAAAAGAAGGAGGGAAGGAATGTAGAAAAAATGGAAGGGGAAAGGAGGAAAAATGACAAGGAGGGAATTAAGGAGGGGAGGAAGGAAGGGAGCAAAGAAGGTAGGAAGAAGAGAAGCAAGGAATCGAGGAGGGAAAGGGGCAATGAAGGAAGGAAGGAGGAAGGGAGGGAAGAGAGAAGATGGGAAGGAAAGAGGGAAGGAAGGAAGGAAGGAGGAAAGGAAGGTATGAAGGAAGGAAAGAAAAACCCTAATCAAAATTATTTTCAAAATGAAGGTGGATATGGTTTCCTGATACTCATAGTTTGGCCAAAGATATGAGAGTCACAATTTTCCAATGTTAGGGAAAGGGATCAGTTTTTCTCATCATCCATTAATAAGACTTGTTTTAGAGGTGACTAATCGATTAAACAAAGTGATATTACATTCTCTTACCAACTAAAGAAGACAAATTTTCTTATAAACATGGAAGACTTAGAAAAATAGTATTTCTCCTGCCTTCCATACATATTTTAGATGGTTATATTGTCTTAAAGATTATACTTCTTGTGATAATTATTTAACAACTCAATTCAGCATTTATTAAGTAATTATGTTGCAGACCTTAAAATTGTAAATTATAGATTTACTTTCCCAAGTATTGACAGATGTTTTGTGGTATAGTGTTAAATAAAAACCTTACCATTTTAATTGTGAACTTTTTTCCATCACTATCAATGTGTCTATGAAGAAAAAGCAAAATTGAGTAATCAACATAATTTGATTATTGTTTAAATAATCTGAATGATTTAAACACCCCAAAACTTGTCTTCACATATAGTGCAGGGGACTTAAAGATGTTGAACTTAGTTCACTGTTACAAGTCACTGCATAGGCTCTATGAGATACAGACACAAGGCGGTTCAATTAGTTTAATAGCATACAAAAAGATAATTTCTACTTGCCCTAATAGCTCAATGGCATAACAGTCAGTACGATACTGGGACACATTTAACTAACAAGTCACCATTCAAAAAACACTGACCCACTTTTTCTAATAGGATTAGACAAGCATAGATACAGCATAATGTTATGAACTATTATAAAAGCAATGACTGTTTATTGACAATAGCAAATTAGAATGCTTGGGCAGCAGTGGTCTCTTGGGTCATCAAGCTTTGGAACATTTTATCAGTCCAACATTTTAAAAGGTTTTACTTTCTCCATTATGAGGATTCAAATGGAATTACTCACAATATTTAAGAAGTAATGATGTAGAAGTGTTATAAATTTGTTCAAATATTATTGGAAGTTATTTGTCATAGCTGTAGCAGCAAGCGCCCTAGCATACCGAGGATAGCTGCAAGCATAGGTTCTTAGATCTGCTCTTTTTTTTAAGGAAAGCAACACCAAATAGGGTAACAGTCTTGCTTTAATCAATCAAACCTCAGAGAATACAAACAGAAGTTACAAGCAGACAGAGAGACAGATTAGCAAACAGAGCTTCCCACTGTCTGACCATTATATCCATACATAGTTACCAGAGAGGGAAGCACCAACATATGGATTTTCAAAGCCAGGGGGGGCTCAACAGCTGCCCAGAGTCTCATCTGGCCACATCACACAATTCTTCCCAAAGTGAGCTCCAGAGCAAAACCTCACATCAGGGTATATATAGCCCTCTTCTGGGTCAGAGACCATCATAAGCCTCGTGACCCACTGCCCAATCATAAAGTAACAAGGTGTGGGCATTCCTGAAAAACAAGCCTCCCTCTATGGCATCCAGGTGAGCACATTCAGCCTTCTAGGGGGCAGAGTATATTCTCAAATCAAGGAAGGTTCTTAGAGTCACTAAAACCTATCAAAGGTCCCAGGGGCAGGGAAGATCTTCAGATTCTCATTTCCAGCACCTTAAGAAGAAACCAGAAGTTAACTGTAAAAGTGATACAATACTCATAGTGAAATTTATTTATTATCTTCTTATTTGGAAGCAAAATACATATATTCAGCACTGCACAATGAATAGAAGGAATATAAAATGTATTAATTACAGATGTTTTAAGGAGAAGAAAAAATAAAACAGAAATTGCAGATAGGATATTTAACTATATGAATAAATTATACAGAAAAGTTTAATAGGCAAAATATCTTGCAACATATATTCAAATGAAATAAAATTGACTTATTGGGGAAGAAGTTCTATTAATGCTATTATTAGCAAAGAATTTTAGAAACAGCATGAGAATTGTTATAAGTATAGGTATCTTTAATCACAGGCCAAAGTCTTGTTCTGACTTAGAGTAAAGCTTCAATTATCCTTTGGGGCTCCATTTGCCTCATCAGTGATCTTCGGTTGAGGAAGATGCCAACAAAAAAGCCTTATTCTAATTATATATTACAAGACAAGAAATTCTTCTTAAAAAGGGTGAATTGGCCTCTTTGAAAGTGAATCGACCCAGCAAGTTATAGTCTAGTTATTTTAGTGAGGTCATGAAAAACACTATGCAATTTCCCATTGGGATTCAGCTTAATCTTCTCCTTATGCTCAATTCTGCATGAAGTTCATTGTTAAGTTACAAGCCATCTGTGATGCCTGTTTGAGATATATATATATATATATATATATATATATATATATATATATATATATATATATATACTGATAAGTTACTCATTGAGTTGAATATCATCCATTATATAATAGAAAGTCTTCATATACTTTTTATTTATTAATATTTTGGCTGTTTACTAATTATTATCAATTTAATTTTAGAAAATTTGATTCTGTTCTAGAACTTGATGAGGTAAGCACAATATCATATTCACAATAGAACAATAAAGAATTCACTATCTGTAAAAAACCTCTCCTCTTTGTTACTTTTATGCTGGGCAAGCTTCATGATGGTGAAAAATATTTCAGCCTTCTCCCTGAAACAGACTCATCTACTTTTTAATAACAATAGTATTTCTGTAATATTGTAGGTCGCAATCACAAAGTACCACCGTGACTGAAGAATAAAAGTTGTAGGTCAACCAAATAGAAATAGAGACTTGCTTAATGTTCATTCAACCCCATTGCCAATGTGATAGTATATATAGACTTCACCCCTACTTTTCCAATCCCACCTCCATAAGCCAGTTGCATCTAAAGAGCTCTGAGGACTTGGGAGGTTGTTTTTCTAATGATATAGCTAATGTGTTTCCACTAGTGTGGTTCTCTTGTGCTATTATCAGTTGATATCAGAATTACTCAGGCAAACTTAACTGTCATTTAAATATAATTATTTTCTAAGATATCATAGCAAGGACAGCTGGCACAAAATAACAGACCCCTAAAAATGGGAACATAACCTCCAGGCTGCATATGCAAAATCCAGAGGAAAAAGGGCTCAAGCTTAAAAAGCACATGCTATAAAGGAGTATCTCATAGTTCTTAGGAGTCCCTCTTCTGGAATCCTAAAATATGTTCCTTAGGTATGCTGTATCTTGTTTGCTGAGTTCTTTGTAGAACTTTCAATTTGCCTTTCCTCACTATGTCTGGTCTATCATCTGCTCTTGTTTCAGATGCTGCCACCAAGTACTACTCCCCCAGTAAAGCTGCTAGGACTCCTACAAAAAAGAAAAGTCCACGTCCTTCCAAAGTTCACAAGGTTTTACTCTGTTCAACTTGTGGAATAAGGAAGGAGAGCTTCTCTCTTCTGGTCATCCTTTCCTTCTTATGAGCTTAGATGCTCAAATCCTTGATTACAGTTATCTTTTTGATTTTATTAAGCACCTATCAAGCTATAGGCCCAGTGCTAAGAGCTTTGTATATCTTATCTCAATTGATCTACACAGTAACCCTGGCAGATCATCATGTTATTCTTATAATGTTATTCTTATCCTCATTTTACACTTGAGGAAACTAGGGAGACTAGGCAAGTCACTTGCACAGGGTCACAAATCTAAGAAGTATCTAAGGCTGAATCTGAAATTACATCTTCATTACTCCTGGATCAGTACTCTATATACTGAGCCACCTAGCTATCTATAGTCTTAATAGACTTTATATGGAGCATTATTCTATTTAATGACTTTGAAAGATATCAAAATTAATCAAGGAGTTTAATTTGTTCAATAGAATTGCCAGTTTCTTATTCACATAATTTTCCAGATAATGAAGTGTATTACAGAAAATCATTCAGTTTGTCAACAGAGATATTTTTAAAACAAGTAATGTGATAAACAAAAACATTAAGCAATGAAATATTTAATATAATACTTAATATAAGTATTTAGTATAAAGCCTATAAAGAAGTAAACACAAAGGGAGAAGGAGACAAGATGGCTGCATAGAAGCAGGAAAACTCCATGAGCCCCCCCCCCCCCAATAACCACCTCAGACACCTATAAAATAAACAAACCTTAGTGCTAGAGAGCCCACAAAGTGAAAGAGAGAAACAAATCTCCCGCTGAAGGCAGCCCAGGAACCTGGGAGGAAGGGTCTGTTGCAGTGCTTTGGGAGCAGAGCCCATCCCTGCATTAGCCGGTGGTTTTAGTCTCAGGGAGTCCCTGCCCAGCTGCGGGTGGAGGGACTTCAAGAGAGTGGATCACCAGCATCTGTGGAGGTTTCCAGAATTATCAACCCCCAAATGCTAAAGGTGCAAAATAAAAGGTCAGTGTGCACTCTGGGAATGGAGGAAGTGAGAGTGTGATCTGGCCTATGCCCCTGGAGAGAGAAGCAGCTGAGGGATGGCGGTCATGCAGCCATCTCCATGTGGCTGCTTCAGAGGTACAGGGATGCAGATTGTAGGGGGACCCAGAGGCTATTCTGGTAATCACTCTTACTTTAACTTGCTTGGCTCAGGATCTGGAGGTCTTGGGGTATGTGACTAGGTGCGAGAGCCTGTGGAGGCTTCAGACAGGGCACCCAACTAATAACTCTGACAGCTATAAAAACACCAGAAATTTGGGACAAAGCTCTTCTCTCTGGAAGCAGTTATACTGTGGCAAAAAGCTCAAAAGTCAAGTAATTGAGTGGCAACATGAGCAAACAAAGGTAGCAAAGAAAGCACAGCAATCCAACTTTGGATTAATTTTTTGGAGACAAAAATGATCAAAGCATGGAATAGAGGGAAGACATTGAAGTCAAAACTCCTTTACCAAAAGCTTGCAAGAATAATATGAATTGGTTATAGGCCATAGAGGAGTTTAAGAAGGGTTTTGAAAACCAAACACGAGAAGTGGAGGAAAAATTTGAATACTATTAAACAAGATATTATTAAACAGATCCAAACAAAAGAAAAAAGAGAAGGCAATATGAAATATGTCATTGGAGAAACCACTGAACTGGAAATGAGATCCAGGAGAGATAATTTTAAAATTATTGAAATACCTGAAAGCCATGATCAAAAAGAGAAACTAGAAATCATCTTTCAAGCAATCCTCAAGGAAAATTGTCCCGATGTTTTAGAACCAGAGATCAAAATAGAGGTTGAAAGAATCCACTAATCACCTCTTGGAAAAGTTCCCAAAAATAAAACTTCTAGGAATATTATAGCCAGGTTCCAGAATTCCCAGATCAAGGAGAAAATACTACAAGCAGCCAGGAAGAAACAATTTCAATAATGTAGAAACACAAGCAGGATAACACAGGACCAGGCAGCTTCTACACTGAGGGATAAAAGGGCTTGGAATATGATACTCTAGAGGTCAAAGGTGCTGTGATTAAAACCAAGAATCAGCTACCCAGTAAAACTTAGTATCATGGTTCAGGGGAAAAATATGGTCATTCAATGAAATAGAGGATTTTCAAGCTTTCTTGATGAAAAAAACAGAATTGAATAGAAAATTTGAAATTCAGATACAAGAAGAAAGAGAAGCATGAGCAGGTAAACAGGAAAAGAAATCACAAGGAACTTATCAAATTTGAATTATTTACATTCCTACACAGAAAATAATAATTGTAACTTAAACTTTTCTCAGTATGAGGATAGGTGAAGGGAATATAATATATATATATATATATATATATATATATATATATATATATATATATATATGTGTGTGTGTGTGTGTGTGTGTGTGTGTGTGTGTGTCTATGTAGGAGGGTATATGGGCATATGAATACATATGTTATTGTGTTTATATGTGTACAGGTATCTATAGACAGAGGGCACAGGACCAATTGAATAGGAAGGGATGGTACTTAAAAGGTGAAAATTGTGAGGTGAGAGAGTAATATAATGGGAGGAGAAGGGAAGAGACAGAATTGGGTAAATTATTTCATATAGAAGAGGAAAGGGAAAATTATTACAGTGAGGGGGATAAAAGGAAGGCAAAAGGGGGTGGGTCAAACTTACTCTCATTGAATTTGACTTACAAAGGGCAAGACATACACAACAAATACAGAATCTCAAACTACAGGAGAGTAGGGGGAAATGGGATGAGAGGGTGGATGATGGAGGGGAGGGCAGGTAAGGGGGGGAGGATAGTCAGAAGCACACACTTTTGAAAAGTGACAAGGTCAAAGTAGAGAATAGAACAAGTGAAGGCCAGGATAGGATGGAGGAAAATGTTAGTCGTTCACAATATATTCACTATGGAAATGTTTTGCATAGCTACACATATACAACTTACATTGAATTACCTTCCCACTTAGGGATGGTGAGGAGGGAAAAAGGGAAAGAATCTGGAATTCAAAGTCTTAAAATCAAATGTTAAAATGTTATTATTATTATTATTAATTATATTTATATGTTACTGGGAAATAAGATATACAGGCACTGGGGGATGGAGATCCATATTGCCCTACTGGAAAGTCAGAGGGAGAATGGGGGATGATATAGGAACGAGCAGATTGGAGGAGGGAATATCAAGTGGGATAGCTGTTTTGGAGTGGTGTGTAGGGGAAAGATGTGGAGAAAATTTGTAACTCAAAATGTTGTGGAAACTAATGATATAAACTAAAAATAAACAGAACATTTAATTTTAAAAAAGAAGTAAATGCAAGTTTATAGATGAAAATGCATTTTTTCTCTTTATTCTTCCAAGTCTACCTGAAGCTCTGTTACTTTTGGTAATACATTGCTTTTTTTCAATATAAAGCTCTTCACAATATGTGTATCATTTTTGTTCTGAGGTAGCTAGATGTGTGGGTGTATGCATGTATGTATGTGTGAGTCAGTGTTTCCCTTGTTTACCTTTTTATGTCTTCTTGAGTCTTGTAATTGGAGATCAAATTTTCCATTGAGCTCTGGCGTTTTCATCAGGAAAGTCTGGAAGTCCATTATTTCATTAAACTACCATCTCATTGCCTGAAAGATTATGCTCAGTTTTGCCGGGTAGTTAATCCTTGGTTGTAGTCTTAGCTCTCTTGCCCTACGAAATATCAAATTCCAATCCCTCCAATCTTTTAATGTAGAAGCTGCTAGGTCCTTTGTGATCCTAACTGTAACTCTGCAATATTTGAATTGTTTCTTTTTGTCTGCTTCCATTATTTTTTTCCTTAATCTTATAATCCTGGAATTTGGCAACTATATTTCTTGGAGTTTTCAATTTGGGATCTCTTTCAGGAGGAGTCTGGTGAATTCTTTTGAAAACTATTTTATCTTCTGATTCCAGGATTTCAAGACATTTTTCTTGACAATCTTTTGGAGGATGTTGTCTAGGTTGCTTTTTTCATCATGGATTTCTGGTAGGCCAATAATTCTTAAGTTAATCTCTCCTGGATCTGTTCTCTAAGTCAGTTATTCTTCCATTGAGATATTTTACATTTTCTACCAATTTTTCAATCGTCTTGTTTTGTTCGATTGACTCTTGGTGCATCATAGAGTTCTGAGTTTCAATTTGATTGATTCTAATTTTAACGAATTATAGTCTTTAGTTAGTTTTTGAAGGCCTTTTTTTAGGGAGGTATTTTCTGCAATAACTTCACTAATTTTACTTTTTAAGGATTTGTTTTCTTCACTGGAAATTTTTTCCAAGGTGGTCACTGCCTCTCTGATTTGGTATTTAAAATCTTTCTTAAGCTCCTCCAACAATGCTATTTGTACTTGAGACCAGTTCATATATCCTTCTGTGGTCTTAGGTGTAGGTAAAGAGTCTAAGTTGTTCTCTCTATTTGGTTGTTCTTGACCTACATAATAAGCTCAGATCAATTTTCTTGCCTTCCCCTTCTCCTTCTCAGCTTCCTTCCTTCACATTGTGCTTTCCTATTTCTTAATTTCTCAGGCTGTGAGCTAAGGGCCTGGTTGTTGACTTTGAATCCTATAGCCTCTAGGTGTCTAGTTTGTGGCTAAGGCAGGAATCTTAGAGAGGTATGTTTGTATGCACAGAGTATTCTTTGGGTAAGGGGTGGTTTGGCCCCTTCAGATTTCTACCTCTATAGCCCTGGGCTATAGCTTAGGCAGGCTTTTGCTGGTCAGTTGAGGAGGAGCTCATTAGGACCCCCCACCGTCTCTTCTCTTTAGACTCCTGGCTGCCTCAGTTACACCCCTTCTTGAAGACTCCCAAGCTTAAGGCTCTTTCCACTAACTTGGGCTTTCAATCCGGGTCGGAGACTTATCTTTGGGTTTTCTACTTCATGAAGGAGGGATGGGAGAATCAGAGCAACTAGAATTTACTTTGCCATTCTAGCCCCTGTATTAAGCAGGCAGGAAATTTCTAAACTTCCAGGCTGGGGGTCAATAGCTGCAGGAAAAGGTGCTGTCTCTGCTGGGGGTCCGAGCACTCTCCTACCTGGTTCCAATGATCCCTCCTATTCCCTCATGAGATGTCCATGAGACGTCCATGAGATGACTGCGATTCGTCCTTTGTAAGTCTGCAGGCTGGGGCTTCTCTCTCTGGTGTAGTATGCTTGTCTGCTCTTAAGTCTGGGCTGTGCAGACCCTGCTTGCTCTGTGCTCGTCCTCTCTGTACGCACTGGGCACTTTCCTGGGCTTGATTCTACCATGCTCTGTCTCCTAGTAGATTTTGTCATTCCAGAATCCATTCAGATTCACTTGTTAAGGTGTAGTGATGGTATTCATAAAGGAGCTTAGAGAAGTTACTGCTTCCTTTCCCCATTTTACAGATTTAAAGTACTTCAGGGAGGATTACAAATCCCCATAATGTCCTTGAGTGTGAAATTTTGCATTTGATGCTATTATTCAACTGCCAGATATGCAAAATCACAAATACTTCAATGATTCCGCACTAACTTAACAGTTGTACAATACTGAAGAGTGTGGTTTATTATAGAGATTGTCAGTCAGTGGCATGTGTGATGTTGAAAGACAACACTACTTGAAATCTACAAGTGGAACTCAAACGTAAAGTTTAATTTATTTAAACAGGCCCTGTATTTTTCTCTATAACATTGTAATGAAATCCTCAGTTTAGTAAAATGGCCAATATGAGTTAATTACAGGTGAAGAAAAATCAGCTTTATTTTTAATTCTCTCTAGGAGTCTTTTTTTTTAAATGACATCAGATACTTTCTGTGTGGACCATGCTCAATTTTCACCAACCCAGAGTCAGTAATGTCAGCTTACAGATAGCAACAAGGGACATCTTTGAAAATATACAGAATTTGACATCTTGTAATGGTGATGTACTGACCAGAGTTAGTAGTGCCAGCTTACAGACACCAACAAAGGAAATATTTGACATCACTGAGAATTTGACCTCTTGGAATAGTGATGTACTAGGGGTAATGATTTTTTATTCTATGTGTTCACAGTTAATTTTGGAAAGTGAAATTTGATGTCTGTTCAAAGTACCTCTTTTTGTAATATTAGAATTGTAGTTGAGAGTGACCTTAGGTTTCATGACACTGATATAACACTTAAAGCAATTTTTTTAATAATAGAAAATCCTTGGTTGCACCTAGATATTAATCAATAATAGTTCTATAATAAACATAAATAGTTATTATATGCATATATATATATATAACTACTGCTCTTTTAACAAATTGAGTTTTTGATTAATAAAATGAAATTTCTATGGACAGTGAAGAGAAATACCTACTTCAGCAGAGAAAACTCTGGGTTTAAAGTAAGAAGGACTAGTTATAGTTCTGAGTAGGTAGGAAAATTTTGAAGAAAAAAATATTTCTTTGAGACTTATTTTTCACAGCTGTAAAATGGATAGAATGATATTTGAACTCTTTTCCTCACAGTTTGGATTTGAGGAGAGAACTTCATAAATAGCAACACTCCACAGAACTGTAAGATATAAAAGAGTGTAAATCTAGAGTCAGGATATGCATCGTAATACATACATGCATTAATAATAATTTCCTGGGGGGCAGAGCCAAGATGGCAGAGTAGAAACAGCACTTCTGAAAAGGAACAGGATCAAAGTAGGGAATAGATGAAGTGTGAGGTGGGATAGGAGAGAGGGAAATACAGTCAGTCTTTCACAATATACCTACTATGGTAATGTTTTGCATGGCTACACATGTACAGCATTTACTTGATTGCTTGTCATCCCAGTAACAATGTGGCAAGGAGGAAGGGAATGAATCTGGAATTTGAAGTTTTAAGATCAAATGTTTAAAAAATTACATAAATACTATTATTAATACTGTTTTACATATATTTTGGAAATAAGATATACAGCCATTGGGGCACAGAGATTCACCTTGCCCTACTGAAAAAGTGAAAGGGGGTATGAGAGAAGATATGGGAGAGAGCAGATGGGATGAGGGGATATCCTGTGGGACTGCTATTCTGGGGTAGGGGAAGGGAAAAATGGGAAAAAAATTGTAACTTAAAATCTGGCAGAAATGAATTATGTAAACCAGAAGTTAATAATGCTTTGGGAGAAAAACCAAGCCAACCAACCAACCAACCAAACAAACAAACAAAAAAACAAAGACAAAGGTATCGAGACTTTGAAGCAGTTTGGATCAATAGTATCATGATAATAATTGTAGGAGAAATTCAAAAAGTGAAAGAGTGCAAGTGACCCAGAGAGAGAAATTGTGGAAGTATGGATGTCATGAGCAAAATATAAGTTGATTGGAATTCAAAAGGTGGGAATTAACATGAAAGCGAGTTCATATCAGAGTCCTACTGCTTATTAACTTTAGGACTTTGGAAAAAGTGTCAACCTCTCAGCAAATCATCATATAGAACATGAAGGTGTTTTACTCAATGAACTTTATGTATATTTTAAGCACAAATTTTTGCTTCCATGATTTCTTGAAACAATAGAACTATTCAATCTTTCAAGTCGCTTTCAACTTTGATATTTTGCACAGGAAAGCATGGGAATTGCATAGGAAACATGCACATCTAATTTACATGATTGATTCTAGATTTCAGCCAAAGAGGAATTTCTATCTGATAAAGATATATTGTGTATCTTTAAGATTAAGATCTTTAAGATTCATTAATTGAAGGTGGAGTTATGGAATCTTATAACCTATAAGATACATTCATGCACTTAAAAAAGTTTTTTGGAAATCTTTTGAGGGAAAGTAACTTCACCTTTAAATTCATTTTTTCTTTTTTTTTAAAATTAATTTATTAGTTTAGTTTCAGTTAACAAGTTTCAATTACATAGTTCCTTGATTTTCAAATTTCCTTTACTTCCCTCCCACCTCCCCACACAATAGCGTATAGTCCAGTATATGATCTGCAAATACATTCATATTAGACATTATTCCATTATTACAAAGGCATATTGTACTAGGTGGGATGAAAGATGGTAAGGAAGAAATAAAACCAAACAATGAAAAGAACAAGATCATTTAGTTTGCTTCCATCAGGATTCAGGTTCAGTTCTTTCGAGTTATATCTCTGGATGGCACATTTCTCACTTTCGTGAGTCTTTCAGGATTAACTTATATCACTGCATTGCTGAAAAGAGTCCAGTCTGTCATAGTTGGTCATCACAGATATGGTATGTCTGTGATTGTATACAGATTTCTTCTGATTCTACTCTTCTCGCTCAGCATCAGTTTGTATAAGTCTCTCCAGGTTAATTATGAAATCCGTCACCTCTTCATTTCTTATAGCACAATAATATTCCATTACATTCATATACCACAACTTGTTTAGCCATTCCCCAATTGGTGGGCACCCCTTCAGTTTCCAATTCTTTGCAACCACAAAAAGGGCTGCTAAGAATATTTTTGTACATATGGGTCTTCCTCCCACTTCTATGATCTCTTTGGGATATAACCCTAGAAGTGGTATGGCTGGGTCAAAGGGTATGAAATTATTTATAATCCTTTGGGTATAATTCCAGATTGCTCTCCAGAATGGTTGGATAAGTTCACAACTCCACCAGCAATGTATTAGTGTTCCAATTTGTCCACATCCTCTCCAGCATTTGTCACTTTCTTGTTTTGTCATCTTAGCCAATCTGACTGGAGGGATGTGGTATCTCAGAGTTGTTTTGATTTGCATTTCTCTAATTAATAGTGATTTAGAGCATTTCTTCATATGCTTATAGATATCTTTAATTTCTTTCTCTGAAAATTTCCTGTTCATATCCTTTGACCACTTATCAATTGGGGAATGACTTGTATTCATATAGATTTGGCTCAATTCTCTATAAATTTTAGAGATGAGTCCTTTATCAGAGACACAAGTTGTAAAAATTCTTTCCCAATTTCCCACCTCCCTCTTGATCTTGGTTACATTGGCTTTGTTTGTACAGAAGCTTTTCAATTTAATGTAATCAAAATTATCCATTTTGCATTTTATAATGCTCTCTAATTCTTGTTTGGTCCTAAAGTCTTCCCCTCTCCACAGATCTGTCAGGTAAACTATTCCTTGCTTTCCCAAATTGCTTACAGTATCATCCTTTACACCTAGATCATGCACCCATTTGGACTTTATTTTGGTATATGGTGTTAGATAATGGTCTGTGCCCAGTTTCTGCCATACTGTATTCCAGTTTTCCCAGCAGTTTTTGTCAAATAGTGCATTCTTATCCCCAAAACTGGGGTCTTTGGGTTTATCGAACAATAGATTGCTATATTCATTAACTGCTGGGTCTCCTGCACCTAATCTATTCCATTGATCCACTACTCTACACCTCTGCCAGTACCAAGCAGTTTTGATGACTGCTACAGATTAAGATCTGGCATAGCTAGTCCACCTTCCCTAGCGTCTTTTCATTAATTCCCTTGATATTCTAGCCTGTTTGTTTTTCCAAATAAATTTTGTTATTATTCTGTCTAACTCTAGAAAGTAGTTTTTTGGTAAATTGATTGGTATGACACTAAATATATAGTTTAGTTTGGGTAAAATTGTCATTTTAATTATATTAGCTAGACCCAGCCATGAGCAATTGATATTTTTCCAACTATTTTATTTGTGTGAGAAGTGTTTTGTAGTTGTGATCATATAGATTCTGGGTTTGTTTTGGCAAGTAGATTCCCAAATATTTTATAATGTCTACAGTAACTTTAAATGGGATTTCTCTTTCTATCTCTTGCTGTTGAGTTTCATTAGAGATATACAGGAATGCTGAGGATTTATGTGGGTTTATTTTATATCCTGCAACTTTGCCAAATTTATTTATTGTCTCTAGTAGTTTTTTACTTGATTCTCTAGGATTCTCTAAGTATATCATCATATCATCTTCGATGAGTGATAGCTTGGTCACTTCTTTACCTAATTTGATTCCTTTGATTTCTTTTTCTTCTCTAATTGCTACTGCTAGTGTTTCTAGTACCAGATTGAATAAGAGGGGTGATAGTGGACACCCTTGTTTCACTCCTGATCTAATTGGAAAGGCTTCTAGTTTATCCCCATTGCATTTATTACTTCCTGATGGTTTTAAGTAGATGCTATTAACTATTTTGAGGAAGGCTCCATTCATTCCTATACTTTCTAGTGTTTTTAATAGTAATGGGTGTTGTACTTTGTCAAAAGACTTTTCTGCATCTATTGAGATGATCATGTGGTTTCTGCTAGTTTTATTGTTGATGTGCTCAATTATACTGATGGTTTTCCTAACATTAAACCATCCTTGCATTCCTGGAATGAATGCTACCTAATCAGAGTGTATTATTTTTGTGATAAGTTGTTGGAGTCTTTTGGCTAATATTTTATTTAGAATTTTTGTGTCTAAATTCACGAGGGAAATTGGTCTATAATTTTCTTTCTCTGTCTTATCTCTTCCTGATTTAGGAATCAGTACCATATTTGTGTCATAGAAAGAGTTTGGTAGGACTCCTTCTTCAATAATTTTCCCAAATAGTTTGTAGAGTATTGGAATCAATTGTTTTTTGAATGTTTGATAGAATTCACTAGTAAACCCATCTGGCCTTGGATTTTTTCCTAGGGAGTTCTTTGATGGCTTGTTTGATTTCTTTTTCTGAGATGGGGTTATTTAGGTAATTCACTTCGTCTTCAGTTAATCTGGGCAACTTGTGATTTTGTAAATATTCATCCATTTCACTAAGATTGTCATATTTATGTGCATATAATTGGGAAAAATAATTCCTCATTATTTTTTTTATTTCCTCTTCATTGGAGGTAGATTCACCCTTTTTATTTTTGATACTCATAATTTGGTTTTCTTCTTTCTTTTTTTATCATATTGACTAAGGGTCTATCAATTTTGTTGATTTTTTCATAAAACAAGCTCTTAGTTTTATTTATTAATTCAATGGTTTTCTTAATTTCAATTTTATTAATCTCACCTTTGGTTTTCAATATTTCTAATTTAGTACTAAATTGGGGATTTTCAATTTGTTCTTTTTCTAGCTTTTTCAATTGCATGTCCAATTCATTGACCTCCCTTCTCTCTGCTTTAATTAAGTATGCACTCAGGGATATAAAACTTCCCCTGAGAACTGCCTTTAGTGCATCCCACAAATTTTGGTATGTTGTTTCATTATTATCATTCTCTTGAATGAAATTATTGATTGTTTCTGTAATTTCTTGTTTGACCCACCATTTTTTTAGGATTAAATTGTTTAATTTCCAATTAGTTTTTAGTCTATCTTTCCATGGCCCTTTATTGCATATAATTTTTATTGCATCATTATCTAAGAATGATGCGCTTAATATTTCTGCCTTTCTGCACTGGATTGTGAGGTTTTTATGCCCTAGTACATGGTCTATTTTTGAGTATGTACCATGCACTGCTGAGAAGAAAGTAAATTCCTTTTTATCCCCATTCAGTTTTCTCCAGAGATCCATCATATCTAGTCTCTTGAAGATTCTATTCACCTCCTTAACTTCTTTCTTGTTTATTTTGAGGTTAGATTTATCGAGTTCAGAGAGGGGAAGATTAAGGTCCCCCACTAGTATTGTTTTGCTATCTATTTCTTCCTCTAATTCCTTTAACTTCTCCTCTAGGAATTTAGATGCTATACCACTTGGTGCATATATATTAAGTAGTGATATTGCTTCATTCTCGATGGTGCCTTTTAGTAGGATATAGTTTCCTTCCTTATCTCTTTTAATTAGATCTATTTTTGCTTTTGCTTTATCTGAGATAAGTATTGCTACCCCTGCTTTTTTTACTTTAGCTGAGGCATAATAAATTTTACTCCAACCTTTTACCCTTACCCTGTGGGTATCCCTTTGTTTCAAATGTGTTTCTTGTAGACAGCATATTGTAGGATTATGGTTTTTAATCCATTCTGCTTTCCGCCTCTGTTTTGTGGGAGAGTTCATCCCATTCTCATTCACAGTAATAATGACTATCTGTCTCTTCCCCTCCATCCTATTCCCTCCCCTGTTTATGTTTTTGTTTCTTCCTTCTCCCTTCCCCTCCTTGAAGTTTTCCCATTTGACCACCCCCTCCCTCAGTGTTCCCACCCAGTGATCCCTCTTCTTAACCTACCCTCTCCCCTTATTACTGTTTCCCTCCCTTCTAATCCCCACCTTTAGTCTCCTGTTTTTCACCTCCCCCCACTTACCCTTCTGCTTTCTATAGGACAAAGTAAGTTTTTATACTTATCAGAGTGAATTACTCCCCGTTTGATTCCAAACCAATGAGAGTAAATTTCAAACATTGCTCCTTTCCCTCCCTTCTTTTCCTCTATTTAATGAATTTATGTGTCTATTCACATTAAAATCTTAAACTTCACTGATTTAAGTTGATCCCTCTTTGAACCAGAACCAGTGAGAATAGTGTTTAAATGATGTTCGTCTCCCTCTTTCTTTCCCTTCTTCTATAGTGTGTTTTAATGCCCCTTCAGATGGCATATTTTACCTTTTCCTAGCTCATCCTTTCCTTTTTCCCATTACAGTACCTTTGATCCCCTTAAGAGTTTTTGTTTTCTTTAGACATCAGGTTAGTGCATTCATACCCACACCCTCTATCTAAGTATTACCCTTTTGAAGGTCAGGATAATCATAAAGATTTTGAATATTGACAGTTATCAGCTCCACATATAGGGATGTGAACATTTTGCTCTTGTTGCATCCCAAGTAATGAGCGTGTGTTTGTGGGTGTGGGTGTGTGCACTTATGCATGTGTGAGTCTGTGTTTCTCTTGTTTACCTTTTTATGTCTTTCTTGAGTCTTGTAATTGGAGATCAAATTTTCCATTGAGCTCTGGCTTTTTCATCAGGAACATCTGGAATTCCCTTATTTCATTAAACAACCATTTCCTTGCCTGGAAGATTATGCTCAGTTTTGCCGGGTAGTTAATCCTTGGTTTTAGTCCTAGCTCTCTTGCCCACGAAATATCAAATTCCAGTCCCTCCGATTTTTTAATGTGGAAGCTGCTAGGTCCTGTGTGATCCTAACTGTAGTTCCTCGAAATTTGAATTGTTTCTTTTTGGCTGCTTGTAGAATTTTTTCTTTAATCTTGTAATTCTGGAATTTGGCTACTATATTTCTTGGAGTTTTCAATTTGGGATCTCTCTCAGGAGGAGTCTGGTGAATTCTGTCGATAGTTATTTTATCTTCTGATTCCAGGACCTCAGTACAGTTTTCTTTGACAATCTCTTGGAGGATGTTGTCTAGGCTGCTTTTTTCATCATGGCTTTCTGGTAGACCAATAATTCTTAAGTTGTCTCTCCTGGATCTGTTCTCTAGGTCAGTTATTTTTCCAGTGAGATATTTTACATTTTCTTGCAACTTTTCAATTGTCTTGTTTTGTTTGATTGACTTTTGCTGCATCATAGAGTTCTGAGCTTCAATTTGATTGTTTCTGATTTTTATCGAATTATGGTCTTCAGTTATTTTTTGAAGTTCCTTTTTTAGGGAGGTATTTTCTCCAATTACTTCACTGAGATGTTTTTCCAAGTTGGTCACTGCGTCCCTGATTTGGTCTTTAAAATTTTTCTTAAGCTCCTCCAGGAATGCTATTTGGGCTTGAGACCAGATCATGTTTCCTTCTGTGGTCTCAGGTGTGGGTAGAGAGTCTGTATTGTCCTGTGTGTTTTGTTGTTCTTGCCCTGCATAGTATGCTCAAATAGACTTTTTTGCCTTCCCCTTCTCCTTCTTGGCTTCTTTTTTTTCCCATTGTGACTTCCTGTTTCTTAGTTTCTCAGGCTATGAGTTTAGGGCCTGATCCTTGACTTTGAATACCTCTGGGTGGCTAGTTTATGGCTAAGTCAGGGAAGTCAATGAGGGATGTAGATGAGTAGGTGTGGGTGTGTCTGATCACTTCAGATTTCTGCCTCTATACCCCTGGGCTATAAGTAGGCTTTTGTTGGTAAGGAGAGGTGGGGCTTGTTGGGACCCCTCCCTCTCTCTTCTTCAGACTCCAGGCTATCTCAGTTACACCCCTTCTTGGAGACTATTAAGCCTGGGTCTATTTCCATTGATTTGGGATTTCAATCTGGGTGGGAGACTTATCTTTGGGTTTTCTGCTTCATGAAGGAGGGGATGGGAGGATCTGAGCAGCTAGAATTTACTTTGCCATTCCAGCCCCTGTATTATACAGGCAGGCAGTTTCTAAACTTCCAGGCTGGGGGCAGAATGCAGCCAGAGAAGCTGCTCTTTCCACTGAGTGCCCAGCTCTCCTACCTGACTCCAATGATCCTACCTGTCTGATAGATGACTGTGATTGGTCCTCTGTAATTCTGCAGGCTGGGGCTTTTGCTCTCTCTGGTGTAGTCTGCTTGTCTGCTCTTAGCTCTGGGCTGTTCAGACACCACGTGCTCTGAGCTTGACCAGTCTGGACACACTGGGCAACCTCCTGGGCTGGGCTCTGCCACACTTCCTCTTCCAGTGGGCTCTGTCACTCCAGTTTCCACTCAGATTCACCCTTTGAGCCTTAGTGACCGAGGAGCTCAGCGAGGTTACTGCTTCCTTTCCGCCATCTTGGCTCCGTCCTAAATTCATTTTGTAATGCAGACAAAAATAATCAAAACTTTGCATGTATTTTGTACTAAAGATTTTTTAAAAGTACAATCACTACAGATAAAATAAAATTCAATATAAAGATGTATTAGTATTAGTATAAGAAAGTGTTCAAGTACATAGATAGTGTAGGACTTTTGTTCTTATGCAAAATTAGCAGTGAAATGGCTAGAAATGTGCAAATTGATGAAAATAAAATGGCCATTCTAATAAATCAAAGGGCATTCCACAGATCTCATTACATTATTGAATTTCTGCATTAGAGACCACATGGCCAGTGATCTTCTTTTATTATAGCCATAAAAAGTAAATTAGGCCCACAAAAAAGGTAGCTGTTTGCTTTGTAAAACAAACACATAAGCAAATAACCAAAAACAAAATCAACAACAGCAGCAGCAACAACAACAACAACCATAATTAAAAACCCCAAACTAACAGCTTGTTTGCTATGGTTTCTTCTGAGATATCTAACAAAACAGTCTTTCCAAAATATTGCTTGAAGCTATTTATGTTGCTACTGTGTTACTTGTCACAGTAAAGAGAATACAGTTATAATATTCTAGAATATAAAGCAGTGACCTATTCTCTGTGACCTCTTTTACACTGCTAGTGAGCAGTGAAAATATGAAAACACAACATTTGCTATCTGACAACTTTTGTTTCTAAGGTTAGAGTAAAAGCAAATACCTCTGGGCAAAAGATTTAACTTTGACAAATGACAAGTCTGCCTGTTTTAAATACATAGCCAGCTTCATGCACCAGCCAAATGGGCAGCCCATGTAAGACAATATCAGTCTAAAGATCTGGAAAATGTGAGGTGACAGAGTTGTAGTGATACCTCACTGCAAATACTACTTCCATGAAAAGAAAGGGTTAGGCAAATAGAACTATATAGTGCTATCAAAAACTCAGATACCTATAAAAACTCATCAATGTATATTGTATTTACTCTGATTAAACCTCATACAAGTAATGTCAAATGATATAATAAAAGGAATTATTGCTCTATAATCAGAATAGTTAGATTTTAAGACCAATACATCTATTAACTAACATTTTGATCTTGTATAATGTTCTTCACATTTCTTAACTTTGGCTTTCTCATTTGTGAAAAGAAGATAGCAGTACTGTGTTACTATTTCATAAGGTGGTGTTTGGGTTCCTATGGCATATGTCCAAGTGTCTTGTAAAACTTTAACAATACACAAATATAAATTACTACTACATACATCTATCTTATTGAAAATTTTACACAGCGGTTTGAGATTTTACTTTCTTTAAAACTTATTTCCATATAAATGATGTTGTGAAAGAAGACCAAAAGGTAAAAAAAAAATGAAAGTAATACATTTCCAAATATATTTCCTTATTTCTATAAATTTGACTCAGTTCTCTATATATTTGAGAAATGAGGCCTTCTTCAGAAATACTTCCTGGAAAAATAATATCAGAGCCTTTTACTTTAATTCTTATCTTGACTGTATTTGTTTTTATTTGTAAAAAAAAAAACTTTTAAATTTAATAAAATAAAATTATCCATTTTACATCTCATAATGTTCTTTATCTCTTATTTGGTTAAATATTCTTCCATTCAAAATAATTAAAAGAAATGCTAGGGAAGGTCCCCTCGTCATGCCAGATTTTAAACTGTATTATAAAGTGGTAGTCATCAAAACTATTTGGTACTGACTGAGGAATAGAGAAGTGGATCACTGTAATAGACTAGGTACAGGAGACAGAGCAGTCAATGGCTATAGTAATCTGCTGTTTGATAAATACAAAGACTCCAGCTCCTGGGATAAGAACTATTTGACAAAAACTGCTGGAAAAATGCAGAAACTGGACATAAACAAATATCTTACACCATACACAAAAATAACGTCTAAATGGGTGCATGATGTCGATATAAATCCTGATACTGCAAGTAATTTTGGTGAACAAGGGATAGTTTAACTTTCAGATTTTTGGAGAAGGGAAGGATTTATGTCCAAACAAGAGATAGAGAGCACTACATTATGTAACATGGATAACTTTGATTACATTAAACTGAAAAGTTTATGTACAAATAAAGTCAATTTAATCAAAATTAGGAGGGAAGTGTAAAACTGGGAAAACATTTCACAGTGTCTCCAATAAAGCCCTCATTTCTTAATATACAAAAAACTGAGTCAATTTTTATAAGAATACAAAATGTTCGGGGGCGGAGCCAAGATGGCGGAGTAGAAACAGCTCGTCCAAGCCTCTCTGCCCCCAGATTCTCCACACACTATGTAAAAAAGGACTCTGAAAATCTTCTGGAGCCCCAGCACCCACAGAACGACACAGAGAAGCTAACCTCCCGCTGAGGACAGCCCAGCACCCTGCAGGAAGGACCAGCGCAGTGGTCTGGGAGCCGGCAGCGCGCAGAGCGCAGGAGCCGAGCCGAGCCCAGGTCCACATGAGCCGAGGTTTTAGCCCCAGGGCGGCAGGGCCAGCAGCCGGCTGGAGGAACCCCAGAACACCAGGAACTGTGGAGACGCCAGAATTATCAACATAGACTTGCCTAGGACAAAGTAAGAGGTTAGTGTCCTATGGACTTTGGGACCTGTATTTGGGGAATGCGTCAGCTCCCTCCCCTGGGGGCTAGAAGCTGCTGAGGAGACACGCCACTGTGTAGTTTTCAGAGGCATTTCCGGCTCCCAGCCTACAAATCGTGGGGAGATCCAGCGATCAGTCTTGGGGGGTAATCGCTCTTGCTTTAACCTCCCTGGATCTGGATTGTGATCTAGGGTGGAAGTTGTGGGTGGGTTTACAGCTTGCCAGAAACGGAAGTTGCCCCCCACACGTTCGGGACGAAAATTCCTCTATCTGGCCTTAAAGCCATAGTGTGGCAACAAGCCCAAAAGTCAAGCAATTAAGTGGCAACATGCCAAGGCAAAGGAAACAGAAAAATGCAACCCTAGACTCCTATTTTGGGGGCATAGAGCGGGAAAAGGACTGTGAGGTCAGAAGTCCTGCTCCAAAAGCCCCAGGGGAAAACATGAGCGGGTTGCAGGCCATAGAGGACCTTAAGAAGGACTTTAAAAATCAAATAAGAGAAGTGGAGGAAAAATTAGAAAGAGAAATGAGAAGGATGCAGGAAAAGTATGAAATGAGGGTCAACAGCCTGACTGAGGAAAACAACACCTTAAAAAATAGACTAACTCAAATGGCAAAGGAGGCCCAAAAGGGCAATGAGGAGAAGAATGCCTTAAAAAGTCGAATTTGCCAGATGGAAAAAGAATCTCAAAAGTTCACTGAGGAGATTCATTCCTTCAGAGTTAGACTGGAGCAAATGGAAGCTAATGACTTTATGAGAAATCAAGATGCTGTTAAGCAGATCCAAACAAACGAAAGATTAGAAGGCAATGTGAAATATCTCATGGGAAAAACCACTGACCTGGAGAATAGATCCAGGAGAGACAATTTAAAAATTATTGGACTACCTGAAAGCCATGATCAAGGAAAGAACCTAGAAATCACCCTTCAAGAAATTCTCAAGGAAAACTGCCCTGATGTTTTAGATCCAGAGGGCAAAATAGAGGTTGAAAGAATCCACAGATCACCTCCTGAAAAAGATCCCAAAAAGAAAACTCCCAGGAATATTATAGCCAGGTTCCAGAATCCCCAGATCAAGGAGAAAATACTACAAGCAGCCAGGAAGAAACAATTTCAATATTGTGGAAACACAATCAGAATAGCCCAGGACCTGGCAGCTTCTACACTGAGGGATCGAAGGGCATGGAATATGATATTCCAGAGGGCAAAAGAACTGGGAATGAACCCAAGGGTCACCTACCCAGCAAAACTGAGTATTTTGTTTCAGGGGAAAATATGGTCATTCAGTGGAATAGAGGACTTTCAAGCATTCTTGAGGAAAAAACCAGAGTTGAATAGAAAATTTGACATCCAGACACAAGAAGTAAGAGATGCCTGAGAAGGTAATTAGGGAAAAGAAATCAAAAGGAACTTATCAAAGTTGAACTATTTACATTCCTATATGGAAAAGCAATAACTGTGACTGATGATATCTTTCTCACTATGAAAATAATGGAAGAAGGGGGTGTGGTCATATGAATACATATGTGAATGTGTGTGTATATGGTTACAGTTATATATGGATAGAGGGCATAGGTTGATTTTGTTGGGAAGGGAGAGTACTCAAGGGATGAAATTATGAGGTGAGAGAGGAAAGTGGCAAGAGGAGATGGGGAGAGACATGGTAGGGTAAACTATCTCATGTAGGGGAAGTGGGTGCAAAGGAGGGGGAGAATAAGGAAGGCTAAAAAGGCAAAACCACATTCACATTGAATTTGGTTCAGGGAGAAAATGACATACATACTAAATGGGATATCTCAACCTGCAGCAGGATAGGGGGAAGGGGGATGAGAGGAGGGATGATGGATGGGAGGGCATCCTTGGGGGGAGGGGAGGTTGGAAGTACCCACTATAGAAGAGGGACAGGATCATGTAGGGAATGGACCAGGTGGGGGGTGGGATGAGTCGGAGGGAATTATAAGCAGCCTTGCACAATATATCTACTATGATAATGTTTTGCATAGCTAGACATGTACAACATATACTGAATTACTTATATCCCAGGAAGGAATGGGTGACAAGGGAGGAAGGAAATGGATCTGAAATTCAAGGTCGTAACATTAAATGTTTCAAATATATATATAAATACTATTATTAAAAAAAAAAAAAAGAAAAAATAAATAAAAAAAAAAGAATACAAAATGTTCAAAGCATTTGAACAGGCAGTTTTCAGAGGAAGAAATTAAAGATATCAAAACTAAGAGCTGGTTTTGGGAAAAATAACAATAAAATTGATAGACCCTTAATCAATATGATAAAAAAGATAGATGAAAACCAAATTATGAGTATCAAAAATGAGAAGGGTGAATTAAGCTCCAATGAAGAGGAAATAAAAACAATAATTAGGAATTATTTTTCCCAATTGTATAAACATACATTTGACAATCTTAGTGAAATGAATGAATATTTACAAAAATGTAAGTTGCTCAGATTAAGTGAAGAGGATATAAATTATTAAAATAACCCCATCTCAGAAAAAGAAACCAAAGAAGGCATCAGTGAACTCCCTAGGAAAAAAATCTCCAGGGCCAGATGAATTTACTAGTGAATTCTATCAAATATTTAAAGAACAATTGATTCTACAAACTATTTGGGAAGATTAATGAAGAAGGAGTCCTCCCAAATGCATTTTTTGACAAAAATATGGTACTTAAACCAAAATCAGGAAGAGATAAAACAGAGAAAGAAAATTATAGAACAATTTCCCTCATAAATATATATGCCAAAATTTTAAATAAAATAATAGCTAAAACACTACAGCAACTTATCACAAGAATACACTTTCATAATGTAGGATTTATACCAGGAATGGAAGGATGGTTCAATATTAGGAAAATCATCAGTATAATTGATCATATCAACAATAAAACTAGCAGAAACCACATGATTATCTCAATAGATGCAGAAAAGGCTTTTGACAAAAATACAATATCCATTCCTAATAAAAACACTAGAACATATAGAAATAAATGGAGCCTTTCTTAAAATAATAGGTAGCATCTATTTAAAGCCATCAGCAAGTATTGTATGCAATGTGGATAAGCTAGAAGCATTTCCAATAAGATCAGGGGTGCAACAAGGTTGTCCACTATCACCCCTCTTATTCAATCGGTTACTAGAAATGTTAGCAGTAGCAATTAGAGAAGAAAAAGAAGTCAAAGGAATCAAATTAGGCAAAGAAGAGAACAAGCTATAATTCTTTGCAGATGATATGATGATATACTTAGAGGATCCTAGAGAATCAAGTAAAAAAAAAACTACTTGAGACAATAAATAAATTTGGCAAAGTTGCAGCATATAAAATAAACCCACCTAAATCCTTGGCATTCCTGTATATTTCTAATGAAACTCAACAGCAAGAGATAGAAAGAGAAATTCCATTTAAAATTATTGTAGACATTATAAAATATCTGCGAATATACCTCCAAAAACAAACCCAGGAACTAGATGATGACAACTACAAAACACTTCTCACACAAATAAAGTCAGATCTAACTAACTGGAAAAATATCAAGTTCTCATGGCTGGTTCGAGCTGATATAATTAAAATGACTATTTCACAAAATTAAATTATATATTTAGTGCCATACCAATCAATTTACCAAAAAAATTTTTTATAGAGCTAGAAACAATAGTAACAAAACTCATTTGGAAGAACAAATGGTACAGAATATCGAGGGAATTGAGGAAAAGAAATGCTAGGGAAGGTGGACTAGCTATACCAGATTTTAATCTCTATTATAAAGCAGAAGTCATCAAAACTACTTGGTACTGGATGAGAAATAGAGTAGTGGATCAATGGAATAGATTAGGCATACAAGATTCAGCAGTCAATGACTATAGTAATCTATTGTTTGATAAACCCAAAGACCCCAGTTTGTGTGACAAGAACTCACCATTTGACAAAAACTGCTGGGAAAACTGGAATATAGTATGGCAGAAACTGGACATAGACCATTATCTAACAACATATACCAAAATCAAGTCTAAATGGGTGCATGATCTTCTAATAAAGGTTGATACTATAAGCAATCTTGGAAAGCAAGGAATAGTTTACTTGTCAGATCTGTGGAGAAGGGGAGACTTTATGACCAAAAAAAGAATTAGAAAGCTTTATAAAATGCAGAATGCATAATTTTGATTACATTAAATTTAAAAGCTTCTGTGCAAACAAAGACAATATAACCAAGATTAAGACGGAAGTGGGAAATTGGGAAAGAATTTTTACAAACTATGTCTCTGATAAGGGACTAATTTCTAAAATACACAAAGAATTTTGTCAAATATATAAGAATACAAGTCTTTCCCCAATTGATAAATGGTCAAAGGATATGAACAGGCAGTTTTCAAAGGGAGAAATTAAAGATATCTATAAGCACATGAATAAATGCTGTAAATTACTATTGATCAGAGAAATGCAAATCAAAACATTCCCTGAGGTATACTACATCTCAATTGTCAGATTGGCTAAGATGACAAAACAGGAAAATGATAAATGCTGGAGAGGATATGCACAGATTGGAACACTAATGCATTCCTGGTGGAGTTGTGAAGTGATCCAACCTTTCTAGAGAGCATTCAGGAATTATTCCTAAAGAGCTATAAATAATTTTATACCCTTTGACCCAGCAATACCACTTCTAGGGTTGTATCCCAAAGAGATAATAGAAGTGGGAGGAAGACCCATATGTACAAATATATTTATAACAACTCTTTTCGTTGTGGCAAAGAATTGGAAATTAAGAAGCTGCCCATCAGTGGGGGAATGGCTGAAAAAGTTGTGGTATATGCATGTAATGGAATACTATTGTGGTATAAGAAAAGAGGAGCAGATGGACTTCATATTTTCCTGGAGAGACATATACGAACTGATGCTGAGTGAGAAGGGTAGATCCCGGAGAAATTTGTGCACAATTACAGACACAATGTAAGTGTGATGACCAACTTTTATAGACTGGACTCTTTTCAGCAGTGCATTGTTATAAGTCATTCTCAAAAGACTCATGATAAAGAGAGATATTTACATCTAGAGGAAGAACTAGAAAGAACTGAGTTTGAATCCAGAGTGAATCAGACTCCTGGATCATTTTCTTTTTCCAGTTTGGTTTTATTTCCTCTTTCCCATTTTTCATTCCATCTGATACAATTCATCTTTATAATATGACTAATGTCTAATGTGAAATATTTGCAGAAATTTGTAGAATTTGCAGAAAGGTTGTATGCCATCATCGGGGAGGAGGAGGGGAGGGATAGACAATTTGAAACTCAAGGAATTGTGGAATTTAATTTTGTAAACTAAAAGTAAACAAACCTTAATGGAAACAAAAACATTAAAAAACAGAAATTAAAGGTATCTACAAGCATATGAAAAATGTTCTATATCACTAGTGATTAGAGAAATGCAAATCAAAACAGCTCTGAGGTACCACATCTCACCTGTCTGACTGACTAACAGGACAAAAGAGCAAATCGATAAATGCTATAGAGGATGTGGAAAAACTGGAACACTAATGCATCTTTGGTGGAGTTATGAACTGATCCATCCATTTTTGAGAACAATTTGGAATTATACCCAAAGGACTATAAAAATATGCACACCCTTTAACCCAGCAATACCAGTTCTAGGACTGTATCCCAAAGAGATCATAGAAGTGGGAAAAGGACCCATATGTACTAAAAAAAATTATAGCAGCTCTTTTTCTGGTGGCAAAGAATTGGAAATCAAGGGGATGTCCATCAATTGGGGAATGGCTAAATAAGTTCTGGTATATTCATGTAATAAAATACTATTGTCGTATAAGAGATGAAGTATAGACAGACTTCATAATAACCTGGAGAGACTTATATTTACTGATGTTGAATGAGGAGACCAGAAACAGGAGAACTTTATACACAATTATAGATGCATCATATCCATGATGACTAACTTTGTTATACTGGATTCATTTCAGCAATATGAGGTTATAAGAGAACTCCAAAAGACTCATGATTGAAAGGGATATCCACATCCAGAGAAAGAACTACAGAGTCTGAATGCAGATTGAAGGAAATTACTTGCTCTCTCTATTGTGTTTTGTTTTATTTTGTTCCTTCTTTCTTATTGTTCATTCCATTGGTTATAGTTATTTACAATTTGAGTTCTTCTTTAAAAGTTTGGGGTGAAAGTGTTTATAGAGCCTCTATTGGATTGCATGGCAACCTGGGGGTGGAGGGAAGAGGAGAGAGAAGGGTTAGGGTTAGAAAAGAAAATTTGGAACTCAGGGGATTGTGGAGATGAATGTTGTAAACTAAAAGTTAATTTATTTAAAAAATAAAATAAAATAAATTAATCTAAATTTTTTCCCCTTCTCCATAGGTCTGACAGATAATTTATTTCCCACTCTCCTAATTTGCTTATTATATAGCCATTAAGGTAAAAATCACATTCCCATTTTGACCTTATATTGGTAGTGTGAAATATGTGTCTATGCCTTGTTTCTGCCCTACTGCTTTTGGTTTTCCTAGCAGTTTTTGTTATATTAATTCCCAGAAGCTTGAGTGTTTGGGTTTATGAAACAGAAGATTAGTATAATAATTGACTAGAGCTCTAATTTCCTTCTTGGTATTTTATTTAATTTTGTTGCATCAATATTCATAAGCAAAATTGGTTTATAGTTTTTTTTTTTTTGCTCTTCGTGATATAGGTATCAACACCATGTTTGTGTCATAAAAGGAAATTGTTAGAATTCCTTTACCTGTTTTTCAAAATAGGTTAAATAGTGTGGGAGTTAATTTTCCTTTAAATCTTTGGTAGAATTATCCTGTAAATCCATCTAACCATGGAGAGTTTTCCTTAGGGATTTTATTGATGGCTTTCTCAATTTCTTTTACTACAATTGGTTTAAGTATTAAATTTCTCTCCTTCTAATCTGGGTTATTTATATTTTTGTATATATTCATCTATTTTACTTACACTCAGATTTCTTTGCATACAGTTAGGCAAAATCACTGCACATTGTTACATTAATTTCCTCTTCATTGGTAGTGAATGCATCCCTTTAATTTTTAATACAGGCAATTTGGTTTCCTTTCTTTTTGCAATTTTTAAGTTAACAAATTATTTACTTTTTTATTAAACCAGGTTTTAGGGTTTTTTTATTATGTTACTTTAAAAAAATTCAACCTTATTAATATCTTCTTTGATTTTTCAAGATATCTAATTTAGTTTTTAATTGGGGATTTAATGTATTCATTTTCTAGCTTTTAGAATGCCCAATTCATTGATCTGCTCTTTCTCTATTTTATTGATGTAAGTATTTAAAGGTATAACTTTTTCCTTTATACTGCTTTGACTGCATCCCACAAATTTTGGTCTGTTGTCTCGAAGTTCTCATACTCTTTGATGAAATTAGAGATTGTTTTGGATGATTTGTTGTTTGGCCCACTAACTCTTTAATTTCTGATTAATTTTTAATATTTCTCATGGCCCTTTCTTAAAAACAATTTTATTGTATCATGATCTTAAAAGAATGCATTTAATATATCTGCCTTTGTATATTTGTACCACTAAGAAAAAAAAGTATGTTCCTTTCTATTCCTATTCAATTTTTTCCAGAGGTCTATCATATCTAAATTTTCTAAAATTCCATTCATCTTATTTTTGTTCTTGTTCATTTTGTGATTATATTTATCTTGTTCTGAGAGAGGAAAGTTGAGGTCTTCCACTAATATGCTTTACTGTCTTATTTCTTCCTGTAGTTCACTTAACTTCTCCCTTAGAAATTTAAATGCTGTGATATTTGGTGCATATGTTTTTAAAACCAATACTACTTCATTGTATATAATGCCTTTTAGCAAGATAGTTTGCTTCCTTTTCTCTTTTAATTACATCTATTTTAGTTGTTACTTGTCTGAGATTAGGATTGCTACCCCAGCTATTTTTTTTAACCAATTGGGGTTAAGTTACTTGCTCAAGGTGATATGGCTAATTATTTATGTGTGGGTGTTAATTTTCTGAGGCTGGAACCAATCCCGGGTCCTCCTGACTCTGGGGCAGGTGCTCTTACTCATTGCACCACTTACCCGCCCTGAAGCCCAGCTCTTTTTGCTTCAGCTGAAGCATAATATAGTCTGTTCTGGGTCCTTACCTTTACTCTGTCTGTGTCTCTCTGCTTCAAATGTGTTTCTTGCAAACAACATACTGTAATCCATTTCTTTTCTAATCCATTCTGTTATTATTATATTTGGGGTTGCTGTTGCTCATGTTTCCAGCTGATCTCATGTCTTTTAAAGTTGAATTCTGCTCTTGATTTACAGAGGGCACTTATTGAACTTCTTGAGTCGGGAGTCAGGAGTCAGGAGTCTTTTCACTGGCTTTCTTCTCTAGGGCCTCCAAAGCAGGCTGTATACAGTTGCCTTGGGCCTGCTTTGCCTAGTATTGCCTACTGTGCATGGGCCCCTCCTGTCTGGTTTGATAAGTTGAATTAGGACAGCAGGGCCTTGATTATAGATCTATGATAAGGCTAAGGGTCTCCCAGTGCTTTACCCTGACATGGACTGAGTTGGGTTACACTCCCTTTCTGTTTAAGTGAGAAAGATCTTTCATATAATCTTCCAAAATTATCTTGGGCTTCTAAAGTGTTTCAACTCATAATTGTGTGGGTTCTGAAGCTCCATAATTGAATTTGAAGTGTGGTTTAAGGTTGATTTGAGACAAATTGCAGAGAACTGAGACAACTTCCTCACCTTTCTCTCCCATCTTGAATCCACCTTGGGATTTTTATCTATATGCCTATATACTTATTTAATTATATTTATTGATATCCATGATCCCTTTCTTTCCAGATATTTCTGATTCTCAGACCAATTGGTTGCCAAATTTCCCCTGCCAGGGAAAGGAAAATTGGATATTCAGACAAGAGAAGGGAGAAGAGTAATGGTCAATCCACTACACTTATGATGAAGACACATTTAATTTATTCACTAGTAAGACGATGATGTTTCAAAATCTATCCATATTAAATAATTTTAACATCAGCTAAACTCTCATGAGCAAAGGCATGGAATAGTATTAAACAAAAAAAGCAGCAACTATTTTATTTTTTCTATAAACCTTAGACATACTCTCCACCACCATCCATGTTGAAGCAAATTATCACTATCATAAATATTCTTTCCATGTGTGCATCTCAATTCATATATTCTGGTCATGTGTGTAACCCTTTCCAGTGATGATGGTGGAAAGTATGTCTCAGGTTTATAAAAAATAGCTGTTGCTTTTGTCGTTTAATGCAATTCCACTAAATTTCTTTGCTTTCAAATATATTTTTCCTCTGATTGAGTAGGAAAAAAAAATTAACACAACCTTGAAAGCTCATGATGTGTGATTTTTGAGTGGATAAAAATCCCTACAAGTCCTTGAATATGGCATAACTTTTTTTAAGCAATTGGGGTTAAGTAACTTATTCAAGGTTACACGGCCAGTCATTATTTGTATGTGGGTGATCATTTCTGAGGCCAGATTCCTCTCGGATCATCCCAACTCTGAGGCCGGCACTCTTACTCACTGCACCACCTAGCCGTCCCAGCATAACTTTTTAGAAATATCAATTTCACATATGTTATATAGTTAAACAAGATTTCATATCTTTTCTTTTTTTCCTTTTCAACAAATACTTTATTAATTTCTGGTTTACATCATTCATTTCAACCACATTTTGAGTTACAATTTTTCCCTATTTTCCCCCTACCCACCATCCCAGAATAGCAGTCCCACAAGATATCCCCTCAACCAATCTGCTCTCTCCCATATCTTCTCCCATACCCCCTTTGATTTTTCCATTAGAGCAAGGTGGATCACTGTGTCCCAATGCCTGCACATCTTATCTCCCAATTATATGCAAAATAGTATTAATAATAGTATTTGTATATATTTGAAACATTTAACTTTAAGGCCTCGAATTTCAGATCCATTCCCTTCCTCTCTTGTCACCCATTTCCTCTGGGAAGATAAGTAATTCAGTATGTGGTGTACATGTATAGCTATGCAAAACATTACCATAATAGATAAATTGTAAAAGGCTGCTTACAATTGCCTCCCACCCATCCCACCCCCCGACCTGGTCCATTCCCTACTTTGATCCTGTCCCTCTTCAAAAGTGGGTACTTCCAACCTCCCCTCCCCCGAGAATGTTCTCTCCTCCATCATGCCCCCTCTCATCCCCCTTCCCCCTATTCTGCTGCAGGTTGGGATATCCCATTTAGTATGTATGTCATTCTCCCCTGAACCAAATTTAATGAGAATATGGTTTTCCCTTTTTGCCTTCCTGTTCTTCCCCTCCCCTGTAGCCACTTCCCCTATTTTTTAAGGTGTTGTTTTCCTCAGTCAGGCTGTTAACCCTCATTTCATACTTTTCCTGCCTCCTTCTCATTTCTCTTCCCAATTTTTTCCTCCACTTCTCTTATTTGATTTTTAAAGTGCTTCTTAAGATACTCCATGGCCTGTAACCCGCTCATATTTTCCTTTTGGGCTTTTCAAGTAGGATTTCTGACCTCACAGTCCTCCTCCTGATCTATACTTCGATCCTCTTTGCCCCCAAAATGTGAGTCTAAGGTTGCATTTTTCTGTTTATTTTGTTTCCTTTGCCTAGTCATGTGCCAGTTAATTACTTGACTTTGGGGCTTGTTGCCACAGTAGGTCTCTGGCACCAGACAGGGGAAGCTGCTGTCCCAAATGTTGGAGTCTTCACAACTTTCAGAGGTATTAGTTGGGTGGCCCCTGTGAAGCCTCCACATTCTCTGGCAAGCTGGATACCCACCCTAAAACCTCCACCCCAGACAGCAATCCAGATCCAAGGAGGTTAAAGCAAGAGCAATTAGCCCCCCAAGACTGATAGCTGGATCCCCCTACAGTTAGAAGGCTAGGAGCTGAATCTGCAAAATGGCGTCTGTGCCGGGTTTCCTCAGCTACTTCTCACCCCCAGGGGAAGAAGCTGTGTTCCCCAAATACTGGTCCCAAAATCCATAGGGCACTAACCTCTCACTTTGTCCTAGGCATGTCTATGTTGATAATTCTGGAATTGCCACAGCTGCTGGTGTTCTGGGGTCCCCCCAGTCATCCCAGCCACCCTTGGGCTAAAACTGCAGCTCATGCAGGCCTGGGCTGGCCTCACAGAGCGTTGTGCTGGCTGCTCACTGCATGACTGCTGGGCTATCCTCAGTGGGAGTTTAGCATCTCTGTGCTGTTCTGTGGGTGCTGGAGCTCCAAAAGTTGTTCAGAGTCCCCTTTTACATGATTTTGAAGTGGTGTGGGAGAGAGAACCTTGGAAGTGCTGTTTCTACTCCACCATCTTGGCCTGTCTCTTATTTTCATGTATTTAATGGTTCGTGTTTATTCCTTGATACATCAGTTTATGATAATACTTTAGAACTTTCCTATTAATGCTTTTAAGTCAACAAATAATCATTAAAACACATTATTTGACATTTGGCATGCAAATAAAAAGAAAGGAACGATATCCTTTCTTCAGGGAGTTTGTCTATTACTAAATGATAATATAACTTGTAAACAGATAATGTCATGTAAGGTAAATATATGGTTAGAGAGAACATTAGCTATTATCCACCAGGGGTCAACAAATATTGATTAAAGTTCTGCTATACATCAAACACTATGCTAGGTGGCAGGATAGATTTAAACACACCAGGAAAGAGCCTTTAAATAAGTCTAAATTCCTAATTCATCAAAGCATGGAACAGGAGTAGGACTGTGGGTTCAGAAATCCTGTAACAAAATCCCGAAATGAAAATATGAGTGGGTTAGAGGCCATAGAGGACCTTCAGAAGGATTTTAAAAACCAAATAAGAGAAGTGGAGGAAAAATTGGGAAGAGCAATGAGAAGGATGCAGGAAAAGTATGAAATGAGGGTCAACAGCCTGATTGAGGAAAATAACACCTTAAAAATAGACTAACTCAAATGGCAAAGGCAGCTCAGAAAGGCAATGAGGTGAAGAATGCCTTAAAAAGCAGAATTTGCCTGATGGAAAAAAAAATCTAAAAAGCTCACTGAGGAGGTTCATTCCTTCAGTGTTAGACTGGAACAAATGGAAGCTAGTGACTTTATGAGAAATCATGATGCTGTTTAACAGATCCAAGCAATTGAAAGAATAGAAGGCAATGTGAAATATCTCATGGGAAAAATCACTGACCTGGAAAATAGATCCAGGAGAGATAATTTAAAAATTATTGGACTATTTGAAAGCCGCCATCAAAGAAAGAACCTAGAAATCATCCTTCAAGAAATACTTAAATAAAATTACCCTGATATTTTAGACCAAGAGGGCGAAATAAGGGTTGAAAGAATCCACTGATCACCTCCTGAAAAAGATCCCCAAAAGAAAACTCCTAGGAATATTATAGGCAGGTTCCAGAATTCTCAGATCAAGGAGAAACACTACAAGCAGCCAGGAAGAAACAATTTCAATATTGTGGTAACACAATCAGAATAGCACAGGACCTGGCAGCTTCTACAGTGGGGGGTTGAAGGGCATGGATTATGATATTCCGAAGAGCAAAAGACCTGGGATTAAAAACAAGAATTACATACCCAGCAAAACTGAGTATTTTGTTTCAGGGGGAAATATGGTCATGCAGTGGAATAGAGGACTTTCAAGCATTCTTGAAGAAAAAACCAGCTTTGAATAGAAAATTTGACATTCAGACACAAGACACAAGGAGTGCTTGAGAAAGTAATCAGGGAAAAGAAATCAAAAGTAACTTATCAAAGCTGAACTATTTATATTCCTACATGGAAAAACAATAACTGGGACTGATGAAACCTTTCTCATTATGAAAATAATTGAAAGATGGTATATGGGCATATGAATACTTATGTGAATTTGTGTATAAATGTTTACAGGTATACAGGGAGAGAGGGAACAGGGTGAATTTGGTGGGAAGGAATGATACTTAAGGGGTGAATTTAAGAGGTGAGAGAGGAAAGTGGCAAGAGAAGATAGGGAGAAACAGGGTAGGGTAAACTATCTCATGTAGAAGAAGCAAGGGTAAGTGGCTGAAGGGGAGGGGAAGAACAAGAATGCAAAAAAGGCAAAACCATATTCTCATTGAATGTGGGTAAGGGAGAGAATGACAAACATGCTAAATAAGATATCTTACTCTGCAGAAGAGTAGGGGGAAGGGGGATGAGGGAGGGTATGATGGAGGGTAGGGCATTCTGGGGGGAGGGGATTTTGGAAGTACCTGCTTTCAAAGAGGGACAGCAGGATCAAAGTAGGGAATGGACCAGGTTCGGGGTGTCATGGGTGGGAGGGAAATATAGTCAGTCTTTCACAATACATCATTTACGGCAATGTTTTGCATAGCTATACATGTACAACATAGACTGAATTGCTTATCTTCCCAGCGGGAGGGTGTGACAAGGGAGGAAGGGAATGGATCTGAAATTCAAAGTTTTAAAATTAAACTTTTCAAATATATATAAATATTATTATTAAAACTATTTGCATGTAATTGGGAGATAAGACGTGAAGTCCTTTGGGCACAGTAATTCACCTTGCAGTAATGGTAAAGTCGAAGGTGGTATGGGTTAAGATATGGGAGAGAGGAAATTGGATGAGTGGATATCTTGTGGGACCACTATTCTGGGGTGTTAGGTAGGGGAAAAATGGGGAAAAATTGTAACCCCAAATCTGTCAGAAATGAATCATGTTAACCAGAAGTTAATAAAGCATTTTTTAAAAATAAATAAATATATGACTATTAGGTTAGTGAAAAGTGTGTTTTAGATTCCCTAAAAATCTGAAAATTTAAATTTTTTTAAAGTAATTTGATTCAAATATTAGAGCTGAGAGTCAAACATTAACTATTTTTTGTATCTTTTTTCTTGAATGGGAGATAACTTGGATTTTTGTTTCAAAAACTATATATTTTGTTTTTACTTGATAAAATGTGAATTCTGAAAAATTAAACTCTAGGTCACATAATTATATTTAAATTCCATCATGAAAAATGTATCAAATACAGAGAAACTGAAAAAGGAAGCTTATTATGAAAGTTCAGAAATTATAATCAGGTTTATGACGTGTCTATAAAATCCTTGTGATCTGTCAATGACAGCTGTATATGTCTATATTTTCAGTTGTTAGTTTCTATTTTTAGTGACTGAAACAAAAAAAATCTAATAGTATATTTTATACTTAATATTTGTTAAAATTGCTTGAAATTTAAATTAGAAAGATTATAAAAATAAATTTTATATGCTGCTTGCTGGACTGCAATGATCATTTATGGAATTTTAACATGGAAGATATTAAAATTAATGGTTTAATTCCAGTGGTTAATCTTATCAATGGAATTTATTATTTATTTTATGTAAAAAATAAAGTTTCCTTTGTCAAATGATAGTCAAGTAAAAAAAAATAAAAGTCAGACAAACATATATTAAAATCTGATGTAAATAGCCTATTGTCTCTGCTATGAAAGAGGTTTAAAGTAATGGGACAAACATGTTTAAATGTTTTATTCCTTAACTGTAAATCACTATTTATAGACTTCAGGTTAAAAAATAATTGTACTTTTTGTGAAAAAAAGTTAAAAACATTTAATTATTGTTAGGATAATTTAAAACATTTACAATATTTAGTCATTGAAATATAATATTTAGTTGTAACTAGAAGAGCACTTATATTTTTCTTATTTTATTTTTCATTTTAAAAACTATAGGAGTAGCAAGCTGGTGTAATGGATAGAGTTCTGTGTCTAGAGTAAGATTACTAGCTGTTTATCTTAAAACAAGTCAATTAGCCATGGCCTGCCTCAGTTTTCACAATGCAAAATGGAGATAATAGTACTAAATTCCCAGTATTGTTGTGAAAATAAAAATAAGATAATATTTATAAAGCACTTTATAAACCTTATAACAATACAGAAATACATAATGCTATTATTCTTATATCATTTACTTATTTGCAAGAACAATCTACCTTTAGCATATTCACTGTACTAGTTAGTATTCTTTTCTTCAGTGAGAATTTCATTTTTCTGCTATGTTGGATGCAGATTCAATTGAATACAGAAGAAACAGATTTTGCATGCTGGGTTGTTGTGTGTTCATGTTAATAACCATCTCTCTCTCTCTCTCTCTCTCTCTCTCTCTCTCTCTCTCTCTCTCTCTCTTTCTCTCTCCCTCTCTCTGTCTCCCTCTCTTTATCTATCACTCTTTCTATTGATCTATCTTTATGTAAACCTCCTTCTCAGAGTCATCATGCAATGCTTTCCTTTTTGTCTTTAATATTGGTACCTTCATTTTGGGGAGCAGTCCAATGTATCCCTAATGCATGTTGAAAGCCTTCTATATGAACAGAGCAGGAGTTATAATATTGACCACTGTGACAAAAATGGAGTGGAGAGAGACAAATAGCCTAGAACTCATAAGCAGGCATATCCACAAATGATTTACAGTAATGGGGATCATAGGAATGAGGATCATAGAATTATCATAGGATAATCATGGAATCATAGATTTTGAACCAGAAAGGACTTTAGAGGCCACCTAATCAAAGCTACTCACTTTCAGATGAAGAAAATGAGAACCAGAGGATTCAATTGATTTGCCCAATATTACACTAGAAGTTGCAGAGTTAGGATTTTATCCCACCATTTCAAATCCTACTCACTTTGTAGTATCCAAAAACACACTCTTAGCCATAGAGCATCATATTGTATTAGATGCTTCTACTTACTGTTCTCATACTCTTCCTAATTACCAGCTCCTGGAAATTACCACATAATAATCTGTCTCTCTCCCTCCCCCACCAAAAACTATCATATTTTTACATTTCACATGGTCTATATGTCTTGGAGGTACACGAAAAATAAACCTAGTATTTAGTCCCCAGGAAAAGGCCAGAGTATATATATATATATATATATATATATATATTGCATAAGCTGTAGAGCATAAGAAAAGAGGAAATTATACCTATAATGCCCCTAGAAATGTCATGTGGAGTTTTCTTGGAACATTCATAGCTTCTTGCTTCTGAAGCTGAAAATTTGCATACTGTACCAGAGACTTGGGGTAAATTTAAAAAATAATATAAGTAATGATAGTGATAATTATCTAAATTATTTATTCAGATAAAGCAACAAGACTGGATGATAGTAGTGATAATGACAGCATAACTCAAGAATTTTAAACTAATCAAAATGGCAAGAATTTTCTTTTTTTTTCTTTTGTATTCCTTGCAAGAACTCTTTTAAACAGTTTTATCTGATATAAAGCTTTCATCTTAACATGAAAAGTTGCTTTTCTTCAGCCTCTAAAGGGTAACAAGTTCTGTATAAAAATGATGGATTTCCACCTGAGGAAGATTCACATAAATGCATGATTTTTTCTTTTTTTTTTGTAGTGGGTGAAATTGTTTCATTTTTACCATGAAATTATGTGCTACCTGCAGGAAATGGCAATTTCATTCAGGATTAAATCTGTGAGTACGTACAAAAATATATTTTTTTTCTTTGTGAATACTCATAGAAAAAATTGCTAGTTATGGACAGATCTCTGCACCAGACTGTTAAAAATCAATGTGGCATGCCTGGACAGGCAGAAGAGTTAAGGTAATATGTAATATCTGTTTCTGGGGAAAGAATATAATTTAAAAATAACTTTCTTTTGTACTCCTATTTTGAAATGATTCAGGGAAATATTAGACAGTTATTAATAAAGATATGAGAAAAAAGCTTTTTTTTTATTCTGTACACTAAAAATCTGTTATAAATGAAGACTTTCTTTAAAACTCTCCCATGTTTAATAAGACTTTTCAATGTGTAATTATAAATGATTTTAGGAAAATATTTTGTTAAATCAAATAATTTCACCACTAATCTTTCTCACTAATTTTGTGTGGTCTGTTGCCCACAAGCTATTCTCTTGCTCACCATGTCTATAATGCTTTTATTCTAACTAAAGAAAAAAAGCCAAGAAACATGCATTTTCCAATGGGGATGTCTTAATTGATTTTTTTCATTATTCGCAATGATTATTTACTTGACAAAAGTAAAGCAAGAGAGAAAGTCACCTAATTCAATGAGTCAACACAAAGCATAGTGACGTTTTATAGCAGTCTGAAAAAAAAATCACAAGAGAATACTAGAACGTCTTAGGAAATTATAAACTAGAGTATGGTTACACCAAAACTTACACGAATGAAATGCCTTTATCTTTCTTCTTTCCTTTTAAATAATTCTGAACTTGGAGCAAATAAAATGATCATACAAAGTAGACAAAATCAAGCAATAAAAATGATTGCACATAAAACTGAGAATCTCTACTACATTCAATTTGTTTTTGCTTTTAAGTACATAACTAATTCAAAATTTAACTTTCAAAACTATTCTTCTCATCTTTGGCTTCCTTTATTTCCCTTCTTCCTTCTGTTCTCTTCTGTGCATTGAAAATGCTTTAGTAACCCTCTTCTTTTAGCAATCACATTTGTATTCCTTCCTTCACTCTCAGTTCTCTACAAACCCTTTGGGGGAAAACAAAACAAAAGAAAAACAAAAACATAACATAATGCTTAAAGCAAACACACATACATATGCATATGTGTATACAAAATATATGTATATTATCTTATTTTTTACCTTAGTTGAGTCACCTCTTTTTCAAGAGGTGAGTACAATAATTCTTTATTAATCCTTCAGAATTGTGAAAACAAATTTATCTTTAGAGTCTAAACAATTAGAAAAGAAACACATGAATCATTACTATTTTTAAATCCACATAAGAATTGTCAAGCTCACCTGCTGGCTGCCCATGGTCAACATGGCTGTGATAATATCTATTTAAGATTGTTTTATAGTTTTATTCATGCAGTTTCTTTTCATATCTGGATTAGTTGACTCCCCATTAGAGGCAAGCTCATAACTCAAAACCAAAAAAATAAATAGTTCTCCAGTATGAATAGAAATAAATGAATTCACAAATGAAGGGATAGGCAAATGAATGAATAAACAAAAAGGTAAGTATGTATACACACATATGTATACACTTGACCCATACTCTTAAAAATTTGAGTTTTACAAAATAAAAATAATCTGCATCATTAATATTTTCTCAATTATTTTCTTAAGATTGAAGAATCAATAAAAATGGATCATATATATATATATACATATATATATTTATAGTATTCCTTTCTGACATGTATTTTGTTTCACTGAAAATTGAACAATTAGTTCTTGCTATCTTGTGCTAAATTGGCTTTAGTTCTAATAAAGTTGGCTTTAGTATAACACTGCTCCCAAATATTTTTTTTTATTTCAAGCATTATTTTAAACTTGCTACTTTCTTTTCTACTGAGTTTTATTGGTAACATAGAGAGCATTTAATAGTTCTATATTTTGTCAAATGAAATTTGCTAGTTATTAAAATAAATAATTTTATTTGAATCTTTAAGTTTGGTAAGATAAGCCATTGTCTCATCTTCAAAATTAATATTTTTCCCTTTTTCTATGTATGTCCCTATAATTTATAATTTCATTTTGTTTTCTTTTTGTCATATGTCGCATTTTAACCACTATATAAAAATTAATGTGACAGTTATCATTTTATCTGCCTTTTTATTGCTCTTGATCAAATTGAAATGTTCCCTTACTTCATCATGATATACATATGTGTATGATATGATATACAGAAAATGTATCCTATTTGTGTATATTTATGTTTAAATATAAATGTACATAATTGTGTATACACACAACAGAGAAAAAAGACAGAAACATAGAGACAGGGAGACAGGGAAATAGAAAGACAGAGACAGAGTTTCCAAATTAAAAAAAAGGATAGTGTGTAAAAGCAAGTCCCTACTCTTTCACCAGTTCTGTTAATGATAGCCACACTGTGTTTAAGTGAAAATACTTGTCAAAAAGAGTACAGAGGAAAAATCATTGAAAAGTGAGTGACTTTAGTAGTCTCTTCAATTTTACAAATTCAACTAAGCAATCTAAAGAGGCTAACCGTATCATCAATAGGTAGGGCATACAGTGTCATCTATGTCATGCAAATTGGGTATGCCAAAACCATTCTATTACTACTCATGTATGACCATAGACTAGTCAGTTAACATCTCAGAAAAATGAAGAGATCAAATTAAATGAACTCTAAGATTACTTTTAGATATAAATTACATGCTTTTAATTTTTATTTCTGTATTTCTCTAGGTTGTGGGTGAGGAGGAGCCAGAGCTTGATATCTAGTTAGCATTGATGCTAAGTATCTAAATTTCATTCAGTATAAGCAAATCTCTTCTCTCCTTTATAATATTCTTGCCTTATCAACTTGTGACTCAATTAAAATCCATTTGTTAAATACCGTTTTAATTATAGAAAAATATGATGCATGACAAAAATTTCTAGAATTATTGGAGGTATGATAGTAATTTTTTTGAAAAAAAATTTCCCTCTATGCTTAGAATAAAAGCCTAACTTTACTATAGATGTTCTTGAGTGTCAGATGCAAATTTTCCAAAAAAATATTCATAAAATGAAAATGTACATTTTGAAAAATAAAGAGAGTAAAATTTTTATGTCTTTCCTTAGAAGTAATTTGATGAAGTTAGAAAGTATGATTTTGGATAACCCTTTAAAAATCAGAAAACACTACTTTATTTTTTTCCCTAACAACCCAATAGTGTGAAGTGAAAGAGCAAGAGAGTATTAAAACTAGTTAATGAGGGGGGTGGAGCCAAGATGGCAGAGTAGAAACAGTACTTCCAAGGTGCTCTGCCCCTCACCACTCCCAAACAATGTAAAAGGGGACTATGAACAACTTCTGGAGCCCCAGCACCCACAGAATGACACAGAGAGGCTAAGCTCCTGTTGAGGACAGCCCAGCAGCCCTGCAGGGAGTGACCAGCAAAGCTCTCTGAGAGCAGCCAGCACAGCGGGCTGGGAATTGACAGCGCAGGGCACTGGGAGTGGAGCCCAGAACAGCATGAGCCCCGGTTTTAGCCCCAGGGCGACAGGGACAGCAGCCGGGTGGAGGGTCCCCAGGACACCAGCAGCTGTGGTGATTCCAGAATTATCAGCACAGATATGCCTAGGACAAAGTGAGAGGCTAGAGCCCTATGGACTTTGGGAACAGTAAATGGGGAATGTGTCGGCTTCCTTCCCTGGAGGTGAAAAGCTGCTGAGTAAATGTGGCATAGAGGCCATTTTACCACATCAGTGGCAGCTCCAGCTCCTGGTCTCCATAGTGTAGAGAGATCCAGAAATCAGTCTGGGGGTTAATCACTCTTGCTTTAACCTGCTTGGATCTGCATTGTGGTCTGGGGGGGGGGGGAGGTCCAGGGTGGGAATCCAGTTTGCCAGAGCAGGTGGAGGCTTTACAGAGGCCACCCAACCTCCGGAAGTTGTGAAGACCTCACATTTGGGACTGAAGCTCTCCGGTCTGGTGGCAGAGTCCTACTGTGGCAACAAACCCCAAAATCAAGGAATTAAGTGGCAATATGCCTAGGCAAAGGAAACAAAATAAACAGAAAAATGCAACTTTAGACACCTATTTTGGGGGCAAAGAGGATCAAAGCATGGAACAGGAGGACTGTGAGGTTGGAACTCCTGCACCAAAAGCCCAAAATGAAAATACAAGCTGGCTACAGGGCATAGAGGACCTTAAGAAGAAGATAAGAGAAGTGGGGGAAAATTGGGAAGAGAAATGAGAAAGATGCAAGAAAAGAATGAAATGAGAGTCAACAGCCTGACTCAGGAAAATAACACCTCAAAAACAGACTAACTCAAATAGCAAAGGAGGCTCAAAAGAGCAATGAGGAGAAGAATGCCTTAAAAAGCCAAATTTGCCAGATGGAAAAAGAATCTCAAAAGCCCATTGAGGAGATTCATTCCTTCAGAGTTAGACTGGAACAAATGGAAGCTAGTGACTTTATGAGAAATCGAAATGCTGTTAAACAGATCCAGACAAATAAAAGAATAGAAGCCAATGTGAAATATCTCATGGGAAAAACTACTGACCAGGAAAATAGATCTAAGAGAGATAATTTAAAAATTATTGGACTACCTTAAAGTCATGATCAAAGAAATAACCTAGAAATCATCCTTCAGGAAATCCTCAAGGAAAATTGCCCTGATGTTTTAGACCCAGAGGGGGAAATAGAGGTTGAAAGGATTCACCAATTACCTCCTGAAAAAAGATGCCAGAAAGCAAACTCATAGGAATATTATAGCCAGGTTACAGAAATCCCAGATCAAGGAGAAAATACTTCAAGCCACCAGGAAGAAACAATTCCAATATTGTGGAAACACAATCAGAATAGCCCAGGCCCTGGCAGCTTCTACACTGAGGGATGGAAGGGCATGGAATATGTTATTCTAGAGGACAAAAGAGCTGGGACTTAAGCCAAGTTTCACCTACCCAACAAAAATGAGTATCTTGTTTTGGAGAACATATGGTCATTCAGTGGAATAGAGGACTTTCAAGCATTCTTGAGGAAAAAACCAGAGTTCAATAGAAATTTTGACATTCAGACACACGAAGCAAGAGATGCTTGAGAAGGTAATCAGGGAAAAGAAATCAAAAGGAACTTATCAAAGTTGAACTATTTACATTCCTACATGGAAAGACAATAACTTCACTTGATATCTTTCTCATTATGAAAATAATTGTAGAAGGGTATATGGACATATGAATACATATGTGAATGTGTGTATATATGTTTACAGGTATACATGGATAGAGGGCACAGGTTGAATTTGGTGTGAAGGGATTATACTTAAGGGGTGAAGTTAAGAGGTGAGAGAGGAAAGTGACAAAAGGAGATGGGGAGAGAAAGGTTAGGGTAAACTATCTCATGTAGAAGAAGCAAGGGGAAGTAGTTGCAGGGGAGGGTAAATAGAGGAAGGCGAAAAGGCAAAACCTTGTTCTCATTGAATTTGGCTCAGGGAAAGAATTGTATGCATGCTAAGTGGGACATCTCACCCTGCAGGAGAGTAGGGGGAAGGGGGATGAGAGAGGGGATGATGGAGGGGAGGGCACTCTAGTGGGAGGGGAGGTTGGAAGTACCCACTTTCAAAGAGGGGCAGGATCAAAGTAGGGAATGGATCAGGTTGGGGGTGGGAGGGAAATATAAGCAGTCTTTTACAATATATCTACTATGGTAATGTTTTGCATAGCTATACATGTACAACACATACTGAATCAGTTATCTTCCCAGAGGGAGTGGGTGACAAGGGAGGAAGGGAATAAATCTGAAATTTGAAGTCTTAAAATTAAATGTTTCAAGTGTATCTAAATCCTATTACTAATACTATTTTGCATGTAATTGGGAGATAAAATATTCAGGCATTTGAGCTCAGAGATTCACCTTGCCCTAATGGCAAAGTCGAAGGGGGTATGGGAGAAGATATGGGAGAGAGCAGATTGGATGAGGGGATATCTAGTGGGACTACTATTCTGGAGTTTTGGGTAGGGAAAAAATGTCAAAAAAATTGTAAGTCAAAATCTGGTTGAAATGAATGATGTAAACCAGAAGTTAATAAAGCATTTGTTAAAACAAATAAACAAACAAAAAAACAAATACCAAAAAACAAACAAACAAACAAAAAACTAGTTAATGATAGTGCAGTCTTTCAGATCAAACTGCTTTTGCTTCCAAAGCTATTTAGTTAGATAAATTGAGGAAGCCATCCTTCTGTATCATGGTAGAAAATTTCAAAAGGAAAAAGGCATTCATATTTATAATAAGGGCACTATAACTTTGTATTTGTTTGCTTCTATTTGCAAAAAGAACATGACCCCATTGTATGATCAAAATCAAATCCATTTTTATGTGATATTTAGAGAAGTAATTAATTGCTCTGTATGGACATTAGCACCATGCAGTCTCTATTAAAACATGTTTACTCAGCCTGTTTTATTTTCTTCACTTAGAAAATAAGGTTCTCTGAAAAAAAACACCTAGAGACAAATAACACCATATGTTTTCTTCATATAGACAAGCTTATTGTGCTCATTGTTTTTATAAGTAAAAAAATTACCTACATCTCAATCGAAAGTTGAGCAAAGTCCATTCATGTCAAGATATAAAGTACAAATTTATTAATCAGATGAAAATAATATAAATGATATCTCAGATTAGAAAATTTTCAATGGCTTTGTTACAGTCATATTAATTGATGGGAAAATGAATCCCTGATGATAACAACAAACTTATTATAAAAAGAACACATTTCAATGTGGAAAAGGTATTTTTGATTGCTCAACAAGACCAGTATCTTTATGTCAGATTCAATATATGCTATTTATAAATCATTTCTTTTTATTTTACTTTTTCCTGATTGAGTGTTGAGCTTTAAAGAAAATGGGAAACTGGATCATAATTAACAGAACAATCATGAACATATCTTGATCAGATAGATCAGGTAGAATGGAATAGGCATTATTCTATATAGCATTGTGAATTAAGGCTACAGCACATGTTGAAAAATTTAACAACTCTAAAATTTCTGACAATTTTAATTTTAAAATATTAAAATTAAGTTAAAATCATAATCACTATTTGAAAAAATATAATATAACTTCTTGAAAAAATAGCACATTGAAAATGCTAAGTTTTTTTTCAAAGTACGTTGCAAACAAAAGAAACTTCAACAGTGCATTTCCAATAAACTGATTTGTGGCTAAGACCAAGACCAGAGAAGACTTATGAAATATATGGTTAGCATTGCTTTTATCATCACCATCACCACGATCATGATGATGATGATGATGATGATGATGATGATGGCAGCCACAATTGTTGTCATCATCATCTAGTTAAGTACCCTGGGTCATGTACTATGCTCAACACTAAAAATAAAAAAAGAGGTGCTGTTTCATAGTCAAATATTGGAGATGAGAAATTTATCAAGGAGGAAATTTCAATTAATGCAAGTGAGACATGACAGAAGCCAAACTTTGTTAAGAGCAACAATGAAAGGAAAAAAATAAACATGTACAAAAACTTATATATTGTCACCCTAAATTGTCCATGATATATTTGAGAGATCCTCTCCACTATTATGGGAAATTGTGGACAATTTGATGGTCATGAAGTGAGATAAACAGTTCATTTGCTCATGTTCACATTAAGTTGACATTGTGACAGACTGCCAGAGGTTTTATAAATATATCACTACACAGAACAAAACTAGAATGTTAAATATATTTTTATCTCATCCATACATAGGTCAAAACTATCCCTTTAAATAAATGACAGTTTTCAGTATTCTGGAAGAAATTATGAGAAAATGGAGGAACTAATAACACATTACTGAAAAACTCATTTTATTGGTGAAATGTGCTTTCAAAAGTGATTTAATAATGTGGACCACATAGGAGTAGAGGGATGAATAAGAAACAAAGTGAAATAAAGGAAGAGATAGATAAGTAGAGGAAGGATTAATGTGAATGCATATTTACATTTAAAGGATATATACGACAGGCACATTTATTATAAGCCAAACAAAAGTAAAATTTTAAGTCTTATTTTTTGAGTTGATATTAGGAAAAAATACATACAATGGAAGGGCTCAATACTGCATTGTCAAGAATGCTATACCTTGGAGGTCTAGGAAGTGATTTCTAATACTGTCTTTGAAACTTTATATTCAATGGCCTAAGGCAAATATCTTAGCCTCATTAGGCCCCAGTTTCTTTAAAATAAAAAATATTAATTAAATGAACTCCAAAGAATCTTTTAATTTTAGCCATATGACATTATTAAGTCAAGAACTGAGAAGGAATTGAGGTAAGTTTTAGTTCTCTTTATAGGTATAAGAAGTAACATTGATAGGGATGAGAATCATCTCTATCTATTGTGACACTGGTGAAGTTTAGACAGAGAAGCCAGTTAAGAAAATAGGTCATTGTGTTAATTATCATTAGGGGAAGGCTAGAAGAAGACATCAATGACTAGATAATTAAGGAAATTATCACAGAAGTTTTAAAAATAAAAAGGAGGGTGGGAGGTGGAGCCAAGAATTCCAGGAAATTCCATGAATCTCTCCTCAACAATGACCTGAAATACCAAAAAAATATGACTCTAAATAAATTTTAGACCTACATAACCCACAAAGTCACAGAGAGAAACACATCTCCCACTGAAGGCAGCCTGGCAAGCCAAAACGAAGGTCTCATTGCAGAGTGCTGGGAGCCAAGCACAATCTTGCATGAGCCATGTGGTTTTAGCCCCAGGGAGACAGTGTCAGCCAGAGCAGGCTTCAGGAAAGAGAATCACCAGCAGCTGTGGTGTTTTCCAGACTTTTCAATCCATAAAGACAAAAAGGAAGTAAAAGCTCAGTTAGGAATTCTACTCGAAAGGAAGGGTGGGATCAGGCCCCTGCCCTGGGGCAAGAGGTGGCAAAGGCACAGTGGCTACAGTGGCTGCCATGTGGTTGCCCCAGGAGCCTCTGCATTACAGAACATAGGGGGACCAATCAATAATTCAAAAGGTAATTATTCTTCCTTTGACCTGCTTGGATCTGGTTTGCTGCCTTGGGTGATGGTCATGGGGTGAGAAATGCCAGTTTTCCAATGTGGTGTCTGTAGAGAGGGCATCCTTCTCAGACCTCTGACAAACCCCAGCAATTTGGGACAAAGCTCTCCTCTCTGGAAGCCGAGTTCTACCAATGCAAAGAGCTCAAAAGTCAAGCAATTGACTGGAAATATGAACAAACAGAGGAAGCACACACAGACCATAGAATCCTTTCTTGAGGCCCAGATCACATCCAAACTATGAAAAGGGGACTCTGAACATCTTCTGGAGCCCCAGCACAGAGAAGTTAACCCCCCTCTGAGGACAGCCCAGCAGCCCTGCAGGAAGGACCAGCGCAACGATCTGGGAGCCTGCAGTGCAGCACAGCTAGCAGTGCACTGGGAGCTGAGCACAGGTACACCTGAGTTGCGGTTTTAGCCCCAGGGCAGCCAGGCCAGCAGCCGGCTGGAGGGACCCAAGAAGACCAGCAGCTGTGGCGATTCCAGAATTATCAACATAGACATGCCTAGGACAAAGTGAGAGGTTAGTGCCCTGTGGACTTTGGGACCAGTATTTGGGGAACGTGTTGGCTTCCTCCCCTGGAGGCTAGAAGCTGCTCAGGAGAAATATCATTTTGTAGTTTTCAGAGGCAGCTCCAGCTCCCGGCCTGCAAATTTGTAGGGAGATCCAGCGATCAGTATTGGGGAGTAATCGCTCTTGCTTTAACCTTCCTGGACCTGGGGTGGAGGTCGTGGATGGGTTTCTAGATTGCCAGAAATGGAAGTTGTCCCCCACACGTTCAGGACGAAAGTTCCCCTGTCTGGCAGCATAGCCATAGTGCGGCAACAAGCCCAAAAGTCAAGTAATTAAGTGGCAACATGCCAAAGCAAAGGAAACACATTAAACAGAAAAATGCAACCTTAGACTCCTACTTTGGGGGCAAAGAGGATCGAAGCATGGAACAGTCAGAGCACTGTGAGGTCAGAAATCCTGCTGCAAAATCTCCAAAGGAAAATATGAGTGGGTTACAGGCCATAGAGGACCTTAAGAAGGACTTTAAAAATCAAATAAGAGAAGTGGAGAAAAAATTGGGGAGAGAAATGAGAAGGACGCAGGAAAAGTATGAAATGAGGGTCAACAGCCTGATTGAGGAAGACAACACCTTAAAAATAAACTAACTCAAATGGCAAAGGAGGCCCAAAAGGGCAATGAGGAGAAGAATGCCTTAAAAAGCCAAATTTGCCAGATAGAAAAAGAATATCAAAAGTTCACTGAGGAGATTCAATCCCTCAGAGGTAGACTGGAGGAAATGGAAGCCAATGACTTTATGAGAAATGAAGGTGCTGTTAAGCAGATCCAAACAAATGAAAGATTGTGAAATATCTCATGGGAAAAAGCACTGACCTGGAAAATAGATCCAGGAGAGACAATTTAAAAATTGTTGGACTACCCTAAAGCCATGATAAAAGAAAGAACCTAGAAATCACCCTTCAGGAAATACTCAAGGAAAATTGCCCTGATGTTTTAGATCCAGAGGGCAAAATAGAGGTTGAAAGAATTCACTGATCACCTCCTGAAAAAGATCCCCAAAAGAAAACTCCCAGGAATATTATAGCCAGGTTCCAGAATCCCCAGATCAAGGAGAAAATACTCCAAGCAGCCAGGAAGAAACAATTTCAATATTGTGGAAACACAATCAGAATAGCCCAGGACCTGGCAGCTTCTACACTGAGGGATCAAGGGGCATGGAATACGATATTCCAGAGGGCAAAAGAGCTGGGAATGAAGCCAAGGGTCACCTACCCAGCAAAACTGAGTATTTTGTTTCAGGGGAAAATATGGTCATTCAGTGGAATAGAGGACTTTCAAGCATTCTTGAGGAAAAAACCAGAATTGAATAGAAAATTTGACATCCAGACACAAGAAGGAAGAGATGCCTGAGAAGGTAATCAGGGAAAAGAAATTAAAAGGAACTTATCAAAGTTGAACTATTTACATTCTTATATGGAAAAACAATAATTGTGACTGATGAAATCTTTCTCAGTATGAAAACAATGGAAGAACTGGGAAGAGAAATGAGATTGATGCGGGAAAATCATGAAAATAGAGTCAACAACCTGATTGAAGAAAATAATACCTTAAAAATGGACTAACTCAAATGGCAAAAGAAGCACAGAAAGCCAATAAGGAGAAGAATGCATTAAAAAGCCGAATTTGCCAGATGGAAAATTCATTTCAAAAACGTACTGAAGAGAGTAATTCTTTCAAAACTAGATTGGAGCAAATGGAAGTTAATGACTATATAAGAAGTAAAGATAATATAAAACAGATCCAAACAAATGAAAAAATATAGAAATCAATGTGAAATATCTCACTGGAAATATCACTGACCAGGAATATAGATCCAGGTGAGATAATTTAAAATTGTTGGGCTATCTGAGCGCCATGATCAAAAAACCCCTGTAAATCATTTTTCAAGACATTCTCAAGGAAAATTGCCCTGATATTTTAGAATCAGAGGGCAAAATAGAAATTGAATAAAATTCACTGATCACCTTTTGAAAAAGGTCCCCAAAAGAAAATTACTAGAAATATTATTGCCAGATTCCAGTTCAAAGAGAAAATATTACACGCAGCCAGGAAGAAACAATACTCAGTATTGTGGAAACACAAACAGGATAACACAAGATCTAGCAGCTCATACATTAAGGGATCAAAGCGCTTTGGAATATGATATTCTGGAGATAAAATGAGCTAGGATTAAAAAAATACGAATCACCTACCCAGCAAAACTGAGTATCATGTTTCAGGGGAAAATATATTCATTCAATGAAATAGAGGACTTTCAAGCTTTCTTGATGAAAAAAATCAGGGTTGAAAAGAAAATTTGATTTTCAAATATAAGAAGCAAGAGAAACATGAGAAGGTAAACATGGAAAATAAATCATAAGCAACTTATTAAAATTGAACTATTTACATTCTTATGTGGTATGACAATAATTGTTACTAATGCAACTTTGCTCAGTATGAGGATAATTGAAGGGAATATATGTGTGTGTGTGTGTGTGTGTGTGTGTGTACATATATATGTATGCATTCATACATATATATGTTTATATAAGAGAGTGTATTCTGTTATGGTTTATGTTACTTCTGGATAGATGGAAAAATTATAAGATAAAACTATCAGTTAAATTTTAATTTTACAAGTGATTTTTAAAATCTCATTATAAAAGATATAAAATATAAATTATAAAATTGATTTAGGTCACCATAGTAGCAACAACAAACGTTCAGTGAAGGACATATTTCCCTTCCTCACCACTTTTTCTCTTCTTCTTTTAAATCCCTGTTACAAAATAACTGGCACATTAAAAAAAAATGTTTCAAATATCTAGGTCTTATTGGAGGCAGATATACAAGTACTTCCACATAGAGTTTGCCATAGCTCTATCTTTCCATTTGTGTTTGTCATGGCTTCATCTTCTTGATTTTTTTTTTGACTGCCTAAAGTCAGTCAATTCTCATCATTCCCTCAAATCCGGCTAAAATTGTGAAGAGTTTAGCAGAGCTAATAAAAAATAAATGAGTCTGACTTTCAGAGAGAGGAGTGTCATCACTAAGCTTCCAAGCCACTCCATATCTTTCAATCATAAATGTGTTCTTCCAGGATCAACAATAAAATAGCCATAATTAAAATTTTAGAGAGAAATACCTGTACCCTAGTTGCATATGAAATTTAATTGAAAGTATGTGTTAAACAATTTGTCATGCTTATCCCAAAACATATTGGGTACCATTGTTTTTAGGTGTAGTAATAACCATTTATCTCATAGGATTGTTCTGAGGAACCAGTGAGATGATATTTGTAAAATCCTTTGCACATAGCAAAGTGTTATATAAATGTAAGTTTTTGATTGTTGCCATTGTCATCATTATCGTCATCATCATCATCGTCGTCATCCTTGTCGTCGTTGTTAATCACTCTAAGGCAGCTGGTACTGCATTGGATAGAGCACTGGAGCAGCAGTCAGGAAGAGTTGTGTTCAAATCTGGTCTTAGATACTTGCAAGCTATGTGACCCAAGGCAAGTCACTTGACCACTATTTGCCTCTTTTCTCAATTGTAAAATGGAAATACTAACAATTCCTACCTTACAGTTTTGTGAAAATCAAATGAGATTCAATGTTTTTAAAGTACTTAGTACAATTCCTGATATATAGTAGGTGCTATATAAATGCTTACTCCCTTCCTTTCCCCTAAAGAAAAAAGAAAAAAATATATTTTAAATTACTTAATGGAATTTATAAACAAATTACAAAATAAATACAAACAATCAGATAGAAATTCATCTATTGATGTAGATAACATGTAGAATAAAACAAAAAGAGATGAAAATATGTGTGACAGAAAAGCGAACCAATAAATAATTATTTGAATGGAAAAAATAATAGCAGGTTATGCAAGAGGCTTAAAAATCAGAACAAAGAACAATTTCACATAATCTCACTTTGACTTTTGCAGCCTTGGAGAGCAGAGAGAGGCTAGTGTATCATCTATTTAAGACTACCTAGATTTCTCTTTTGAAGGTTGTTCTTATCTGGAATAAGCTAATGGTTGATTAGATAGACATTACATTCAAATGTGTAATAAAATCATCTCGAATTTCCTTTGATCGTAACAATTCTTCATACTCCAGAGTACTGTGCAGTAGCCTAAGGATCAACCATATAAGAAGTTATGGGCAATTTCATGATTCTTTCAACTTTTAACAGAAAACACCCTCTTTATCATAGTATTTTTTTTACAGGATTTGAATATAAAGTGGCAAAATGAATGAATTGCACAGACCAAAAACACCATCATCTCACCTGTATTCTATCCATTTTGGATATATATCTAGAACTGAATGTAATTGCTGACATAGGGAATTCATGGAAATAAAAAAATATTAAGGGAGAATTACATGTGTTAGATATTTAAACCCCTCAAAACTCCATTCTTTAAGTGACACAAGGTGATATAAATGTGAACGTAATTGAACAGACACATCATTAGATATACAAATCATGAGGAAATCAAGGCTATTAGGACTAATATGAATTTGTTTTATAATTCATGAGATCATGTATAGAGTGATAAGAATAGTAATTAAAATAACCTCATTTGCTTATAAGGCATACTTGTTTGTTAGAGACAGGATAATTGTAATGTATTGGAATACTTTACACATGCAAATATGAATTCTCTATTTTTTATTGCAGCAAATATAGTGAAAATTGTTAAAAAATATACATTAGCATTCCCATCCTACAAATCTTTCTTGAAACTGCTTGTTCAAGAATGTCCCAGTAGAGTTAGTCCCTTGCCTTCCCAGATCAACGTCTAATAGCATGTGTAGGGGATTTAATGTCTTTCTTCCACTGGCTGCAAATACACAGAATATGATGGGTCACAGACACACAACATAGAGCATATGATCAAGGAAGACCAATCTATGGACATTTTTGGAACAGAAGTTACAGAATTCATAATCTTAATGGCTATTGTTTTCCTCATCATGACCTCTTCTTCTTCCTTCCTTCCTCTGTTGATTTTGTAGTATTTTCCAGCTTTTGGACTATTTCTCTTTCTGGACTCATGATACTCATGTATAATTCTATGCCTTTGTGAACCTACATAGTTTCAAACTCTTCTTTCCTATTTGAATGAACATACTTCTTTTATTTATCATCCTCTTTACTTTGCCATTTTGTGTTCTGAGTTGAACAGACTTAAATGGATAGAAAATCAGTTCAAAATATTTAGATTAGGGAAATCTTCTTTGACTATGTAGACATGGGCTGGCTGTATATCTATTAATTCCCAGATCAAAGGGCTGAGGGGGTCATTCATTAAGCGACCTCCAAACCCCAAGTCACTATGATGTGACTAATTTGTTTATGTCTTGTAGATACAGCCATGATTTCAAAAAAGAAGAAAAGAAGGTAGTACTAAATGACTAGAGTGCTAAAAGTCACTTACTTATTTTTTGTTTGTTTGTTTTGCATTGTTTTGTTGGAATAAGGTCAGATGGAATAAGAGCAGAATTGCCTTATTTGCTATAGGTCTGTTTTTGTCTGGTTGTGTCAGTCTTAAACTGTCATGCCATTTGTAAAAAGAAAATAAAATCACCCTAAGGTCAAGGATCTTTTCTTTTCCTGTACGGTAAGCAGTATCTGGTTGCTTACTTGGAATGCTTAATGAGTCTAGTTCTTCTCTCCCTATTCACACTGTCTGCAGAGTGTATAAAAATAATCTTAGGGATCTGTAGATTTCTCTATGCCAAGGAGAAAGATTTTCTGTGGTTTCCCACTGCCAAAATCTTCCTAGGGGAAATATGCCACCAGGGGATAGTGGCCAAATATTTCCTCTATGTGAAATGGTCAGTGGTCTTGGGGGAGAGGGGCTTTATAGCATTTGAATAGGAAGGGATGCAGGAAGAATGTCACTATTATCCTTTAGTTTCCAGATGGGAAAGTGCACATTTACAGCAGCCCTTTTCTTTTCTTCCTCAATGAATTTTTGTGTACCTCGTACAATTAGAAGGTAAAATTTGAAGGTAAAATTAGAGAGCACATAAGAATGTTTGCTCTGACATTTTCATTTTCTCTCATAAATAATGACTCCTCCCACACGTGAAAAGAATAAAACTTCCCAAATTTTAGATTTCAATGATTTGTATTTATTGGAAAATCAGCTTAAATGCATTAACTAATTTTGTTGTTTTACTTTGGCAGTGAAAAGCTAAGTCCAATTATTTATTGTGCATTTAAACAGAGATAAGCAGTTATTATCATTAGCATATTTATTTAATTGGTAGTAATATATAGAGAGTGAGTCTTTTCACTAATCTTATACACCTTTTTAGAAAAGGGGCAAAGCCCATTTTCTAATTTTATATATAATTGGTTCTGCTATACCCCACAGTCTATTTGAAGCCAGAATTTCTTAGAATTTTAGGTTTGGAATGAAATTCCTACAATGCTGAAAAGATATAACAATTATGTAATTTTGCTTGTGAAAGAGAGTTAATGGCAATTATTGAACAAATGGACCATGAAGGGAAACTAAAACTATGATAAATATACTGATCTTTTAAGTTGAACTAATATTGGTTAAGGGAAAAATACAAATAATCATATCTGTAAATCAAACATTTCTCCAACACTCAGATACATAAATTGATCTGTGAGCTCACTGAAGTGGGTAGATTATACTTATGTAGATTATGTCCCATTTTGTCACTAAATAGAAGGGGAGAAAGATACAGAGAGGAATTTTAAAAAAGGCCTCTAGAAGTCAAAGGTCCTCCTCTTCCGCATCCTATTTTAAGTTTAATCAGATCCCATGAAAAGCATATGATCTCTTGTTATAACCCCAACATACCTCAGCTTTATCCCTATGTACCCTATGGTTAGTTACTTTGTCAGTAAGTATGTTTGGAATTAAGAAAATATTAACCATTTATGATAGAATAAGCCTGTCAACTAATCCAGATGATCATCATCTTGAATCAAAAGGGACTAATTCCACTTCACATTTGATAGTCACCTCATTCAACTTTCTGAATAGTTTAGGGACAGACAAAACTTAGGTCTATATCCATATGTATAGGATCATATTTGTTAGAAAATGTAATTTTTCTGGGAACAGCATGGAGCTAAAGTTAACTTTAAAAAATGAACATAGTTTAAAAAGGAAAGAATCACAAAACAAAGGTAAATAATAGTAGGGCATTCATTTCTATAAAGAACAGGAAAACTCCAGAAAATTCTGGTTAATGACAGTGTAAAATATTTCTCCTTCCTCTCTAATTTTATTATGAAAATACATCATATGATAACCTACATAAAATTGTACCTATTCAAATAATAATAATTTAACTATAACTTTATAAAAATGATAATAAACAAAGAAATTCTTCCTCTTTTTTTTAAACAAATGCTTTATTAACTTCTGTTTTACATCATTCATTTCTGCCAGATTTTGAGTTACCATCATTTTCCCCTCATTATTCCCCTACCCAACCTCCCAGAATAGAAGTCCCACAAGATATCGCTTCCTCCAATCTGCTCTCTCCCATACCTTCCCCCATACCCCCATCGACTTTTCCATTAGAGGAAGGTGAGTCTTTGTGTCCCAATGCCTGCACATCTTATCTCCCTATTACAAACAAAAGAGTATTAATAATAGTATTTATATATATTTGAAACATTTGATGTTAAGACCTCGAATTTAAGATCCATTTCCTTCCTCCCTTGTCACCCATTCCCTCTTGGGAGATAAGTAATTCAGTATATGTTGTACATGTCTAGCTATGCAAAACATTATCATAGTAGATATATTGTTCAAGGCTGCTTATAATTCCCTCCCACTCATCCCACCCCCCACCTGGTCGATTCCCTACATGATCCTGTCCCTCTTCTATAGTGGGTACTTCCAACCTCCCCTCACCCCAAGGATGCCCTCCCATCCATCATCCCTCCTCTCATCCCCCTTCCCCCTATCCTGCTGCAGGTTGAGATATCCCATTTAGTATGTATGTCATTTTCTCCCTGAACCAAATTCAATGTGAATGTGGTTTTGCCTTTTTAGCCTTCCTTATTCTCCCCCTTTTTTGCAACCACTTCTCCTTGCTTCTTCTGCATGGGATAGTTTACCCTACCCTCTCTCTCCCCATCTCCTCTTGCCACTTTCCTCTCTCACCTCATAATTTCATCCCTTGAGTATTCTCCCTTCCCAACAAATTCAACCTATGCCCTCTATCCATATATAACTGTAACCATACACACACACATTCACATATGTATTCATATGACCACACACCCTTCTTCCATTATTTTCATAGTGAGAAAGATATCATCAGTCACAGTTATTGCTTTTCCATATAGGAATGTAAATAGTTCAACTTTGATAAGTTCCTTTTGATTTCTTTTCCCTGATTACCTTCTCAGGCATCTCTTGCTTCTTGTGTCTGGATGTCAAATTTTCTATTCAATTCTGGTTTTTTCTCAAGAATGCTTGAAAGTCCTCTATTCCACTGAATGACCATATTTTCCCCTGAAACAAAATACTCAGTTTTGCTGGGTAGGTGACCCTTGGGTTCATTCCCAGCTCTTTTGCCCTCTGGAACATCATATTCCATGCCCTTCGATCCCTCAGTGTAGAAGCTGCCAGGTCCTGGGCTATTCTGATTGTGTTTCCACAATATTGAAATTGTTTCTTCCTGGCTGCTTGTAGTATTTTCTCCTTGATCTGGGGATTCTGGAACCTGGCTATAATATTCCTGGGAGTTTTCTTTTTGGGATCTTTTTCAGGAGGTGATCTGTGGATTCTTTCAACCTCTATTTTGCCCTCTGGGTCTAAAACATCAGGGCAATTTTCCTTGAGAATTTCTTGAAGGGTGATTTCTAGGTTCTTTCTTTGATCATGGCTTTCAGGTAGTCCAATAATTTTTAAATTGTCTCTCCTGGATCTATTTTCCAGGTCAGTGGTTTTTCCCATGAGATATTTCACATTGCCTTCTAATCTTTCATTTGTTTGGATCTGCTTAACAGCATCTTGATTTCTCATAAAGTCATTAGCTTCCATTTGCTCCAGTCTAACTCTGAAGGAATGAATCTCCTCAGTGAACTTTTGAGATTCTTTTTCCATCTGGCAAATTTGACTTTTTAAGGCTTTCTTCTCCTCATTGTCCTTTTGGGCCTCCTTTGCCATTTGAGTTAGTCTATTTTTTAAGGTGTTGTTTTCCTCAGTCAGGTTGTTGACCCTCATTTCATACTTTTCCTGCATCCTTCTCATTTCTCTTTCCAATTTTTCCTCCACTTCTCTTATTTGATTTATAAAGTCCTTCTTAAGGTCCTCTATGGCCTGCAAGCTGCTCATGTTTTCCCCTGGGGCTTTTGGAGCAGGACTTCTGACCTCACAGTCCTTTTCCTGCTCTATGCCCCAAAATAGGAGTCTAGGGTTGCATTTTTCTGTTTCCTTTGCCTTGGCATGTTGCCGCTTAATTACTTGACTTTTGGGCTTGTTGCCACACTATGGCTTTAAGGCCAGATAGAGGAATTTGCATCCTGAATGTGTGGGGGGCAACTTCTGTTTCTGGCAAGCTGTAAACCCACCCACGACTTCCACCCTAGACCACAATCCAGATCCAGGGAGGTTAAAGCAAGAGCGATTACCCCCCAAGACTGATCACTGGATCTCCCTACAAATTTGCAGGCTGGGAGCTGGAGCTGCCTCTGGAAACTACAAAATGGTGTTTGTCCTCAGTGGCTTCTAGCCCCCAGGGGAGGGAGCTGAAGCATTCCCTAAATACAGGTTCCAAAGTCCATAGGACACTAACCTCTTACTTTGTCCTAGGCAAGTCTATGTTGATAATTCTGGAGTTGCCACAACTCCTGGTGTTCTGGGGTTCCTCCAGCAGGCTGCTGGCCCTGCTGCCCTGGGGCTAAAACCTAGGCTCTAGCAGACCTGGGCTCGACTCGGCTCCCTGTGCTCTGCATGCTGCAAGCTGCCAGGTCCCAGACTGCTGTGCTGGTCCTTCCTGCAGGGCTGCTGGGCTGTCCTAAGCAGGAGGTTAGCTTCTCTGTGTCGTTCTGTGGGTGCTGGACCTCCAGAAGTTGTTCAGATTCCCCTTTTACATAGTTTGGGGGGAATCTTGGGGCAGAGTGGCCAAGAAATTCTCTTAGTTACGTAAAACATTTTACAGGACAATTTTTTTTCTCTAATGAAGGTTTAGTCCAACCCTATGGGGAATTAATAGACTCAAGGCAGATTTACTAATTCCCTAAAATTCTTCTGTTAAAAGTTACATGTTGGGGACGGTTAGGTGGCGCAGTGAATAGAGCGCCGGCCCTAGAGTCAGAAGGACCTGAGTTCGGAGCCAGCCTCCGATACTTAATCCACACAAAGAAAAACCTAGCCGTGTAACCTTGGGCAAGTTACTTAACCCCAATTGCCCTAAAGGGGCGGCTAGGTGGTGCAGTGAGTAAGAGTGCCGGCCTCGGAGTTGTGATGACCCGAGATCAGATCCGGCCTGAGAAAATGAGCACCCACGCATAAATAATGACTAGGTGTGTAACCTTGAGCAAGTTACTTAACCCCAATTGCTTTAAAAAAGAATAAAAAAAAGTTACATGATGAGAGTGACATTTCTAGGTCATAGATGTGTGGTAGAACTAGGAAAAAAGGTATGATGAATGAGACAGACTATATGCTATCGTGCCATTCTATTTTTTATAATGCTAATGTATTATAGAGCAATCATATAAAATGATTTAAACCTACAAAAGAAAGAAACTTGGAGATATTTTACATCTAAAACTTTCATTTTACACTTTTGGAAAAAGACTGAGAGGTTGAGTGTTATCCAAAATTAAAGAGGTGCTTACCAAGAACAATATCAGCAATTTGCACCCTGGACTTCCAACTGCAAATATAATGTTGTTGTTGGCTTCATGCTGAATATTACCAAATTCATTAACATTTATGATCAATGTGAAGAAAACAGGTGAACATTTGAAATATTTATTGGGGTAACATATTTCAATTCCAATTCCAGTAATTATGGCTTTGAAAAAAATCATATATAATATATATATATATATATATATATATACATATACATACAGCTTTTATATAATTGGATAAATACACTATATCAATAAAAAATAAAGAATTATCATTTGCCCATAAAGTTTTTCATAATGATTTTAATGTTATGATAGTCTAAAATAGCACTATGAAACTTTATTCATTTAGAGAAATAGGTTGATGTACCACTCATAGATTATTGAAAAAGTGTTTTATGTAAATAGCTTTTTTAAAAATGATCTTATTAGATGCAAATTTCTTTCAAGGGCAGCATTGACTTAAGAAAAGTAGGAACAAGCAAAATATATTTTTAGGGAGTTCATTAATCTAATGGCATATAGTAGTCATATTGTGTTCTGGTATGAAATTCTTCCCTAAGTGTACTGTAAATTCGTCTCACATTTGAATGCTATGTTGGAGGGAATTAAATGAATTTAAGGTATATTTATATAGGAATTCATTGTTTATAGTGCTTAAATCTGCCATATGTGTTAATTATTATACTTTTATATTGTTTTGTTTTGGGTTTTTTTTGGCTATGGATTGTTCCCGTTAATTCCATAACACAATGATGTAACAATCCCGATATGTAAGGAAAGAATGTAAATTCATGGATAAAATACAATCTTGATAAAATTTTGAATCTGTTTATTCAATATTAATCTGTATCATTTTGTCTAATTTAGCTTTTAACAGATCAATAAGCTGGTCAAATCTTATGGAGGGAAAAATTACACTGGAATTAAGTCTCTAATATACAATGGTAAAAGATCCTTTCACTCCACTATTGTTCACAAAATCCATGGTAATAAAAACTGATATTCTTAAATTTCTAGGGGTTTTTGAATGCTTTCAATTAGTGCTCCCCAATAAAGTGAAAAAAAAAGAAAAGCTATTATGCCCTTACATTGAGGAGACCTGGCTTCAGGAACTTAATAACATTCCAAATCTGGTTGTAGTATGAGGATTCCTGCCAGGGCATCCATTTAAAGTAAACTTTCCTGCATTGTTATTCAGGTCAAGTTTAACACCTCAGAAAAGGCCATGTATAGTAAGGAACTTCCTTTCTTCTCTCTAAGTTTCTTACTAACCCTTTACAATCTACCTTTTGATCCTATCATTCCACCAAAACTGCCCTCTCCAAAGTTACAAGTGATCTCTCGGTTGTCAAATCCAAGTCTTTTCTCAAACATCTTTCTTTTTTGAGATCTCTAAAGCCTTTGACACTCTTGCTCTTTATCTCCTCCTTGATGCTCTCTTCTCTCTAAGTATTTGAGCTATCACTCTCTACTGGTCTTCATCGTACTTATCTGATTTCTCTTTCTTTCTCTCACTTGCTGGATCCTCTTTCAGATCACATCCTCTTATCATAGGTTTCTTTTAGAGTTTTGTCCTGGATCCTATTCTTTGCCTGAAATGCTTTCCTTCTTTCACTTTAACTACAGACCTTTCCGACTTCCTTTAATTCCCAAGTAAAATCCTGATTTCTATTATAAGGTTTCCCTAACACATCTTCATTCCAGTGTTTTCCATCTTTAAATTATTTCCTATTTATCATACATTTCCTGTTTATCATCCTTCATCTGATTGCTAAATACATAAGAATGGGCCTTGAGTTTTGTATAACTGCCTTTGTAAAATGAAAATCTTTTGTTTTGCAACATTGTTGCTAAATCATAACTGCAGCCAAGTTTCAAAGAAATTTGTTTTTTTTTAAATGATCATATAACAATGTTTATTTTGAGGTAAAACTATAACATCAAGTAAAATAAAGGTTCAAAATATTATTAAATCTTTCACGTTGATATCTCCATGGCCCTTGATAATGAATACAAAATATGATTTAAATAAAATATTTGCTATTTAAAAACAACAGAAAAAATAATTCACACTTTTATATAACCATTGTAGAAACAGAAGGAGGAAAAAAATGTCATAATGTAAGATACTTTTATTGCACTCCTAAAGATACCTGCCTATGGAGAAAATGCTATTTCTAAAATATGAAACAAATATTAATTAATATGGGTTAATTTCATTATGTCAATTCAAAATAGTTATTCATATGCTATTATATTTGTCTTAAGACTCTTCAAAGCAGCATTGCTGATTCATCACTTGTATTTTAGATGGCAAAAATGTTATATCCTTGCCTTCCAGGTGAATTGATTCCATAGATAGCCTAAATCTGTCAACATGATTTTGATAAGAAGTAGGTTTCAGAAAGTTTTTTTCCCCTTTTATTTCTCTTCAGCAGATGATTCTAAAATAAAACAAAAAGAATAAATATTCTCTTGAGATAATTAATCACAGTGGGAATATAAGACATAATTGTTTGAAGTTACATAGATCCTTTAAAATATTGCCTCATAGATAATTTCAAAATGTGTCCTAAATCTCAGCTCATATTTCTATCCATCACCCCCCACCCTTATTCTGGTAAATATATTTCATGACTGCTTACAAAAATAATTTGAGATCGAATTATATGTATTGCTGTGATGCCATTCAAGATAAGTTCCTATAAAATTAAAACAAAGTAGAAAAATAAGCAATCATATCCCTAATTTAGTAAGCATAACAACTACTTAATCCTTTCTTAACAGACTTTGTGGAAATTGTTAGAAAATTTAAATAATCTGATCCCCCAAATACATTCTCTCCTAAAAATGCAACCCCGTACATGATCTTTAATGCCAAAATTCATAAGCTAATTGCTCATTATTTTTATTTTTTTGCTTATATAGCTATAGGTATTGAATATGATTATTCTGTTTTCTTTTAGGTAAATTAAATATTTCCTTTATTAGAAACCCAAAGATTAATGAAGATTTTTTTGTCTTTTGAATTTGTTTTACTTTTTCATTTTAAACTTACTATAACCCATAATTTATCATACAAAATTTGCCTTATACTGACTGCAACCTGAAATCCTTAGCATGTCTCATTGCCCAGTGCTTTTTACAAGACACCCCTCAAAAGGAGCAGGAGGAAAAGAAGCAGCTGTGCCAGCAGGATGTGACAGAACTCAGACCCAGGCCCTAGGATTACTGTCCTCTTCCTCTGGGTAGATGATTTCTACCCAATAACAAGTTCCCAAGAGGGTGCCTAGTCAATACAGCAGAGTAGAAGCAGGGATCATCTTGGTCTCTCCCCCTAAACCCCTCAAAATACCTGTAAAATTACTCTAAACAAATTTTAGAGCAGCAGAAGCCACAAAATGGGGGTGGCTAGGTGCTGCAGTGAATAAAGCTCTGGCCCTGGAGTCAGGAGGACCTGAACTCAAATCCAGCCTTAGACACTTAACACAAAACTAGCCATGTGACCTTGGGCAAGTCACTTAATCCCAATTGGCCTACCTTCCCCTCTTAATAAAGGAATAAATAAACAAAGGAACAAACAAAGGAAGGAAGAATGAATGAATGAATGAATGCGTGAATGAATGAACAAATAAATAAATAGAAAGCCACAAAATGGCAGATCGAAGCAGATTCCAGCCCAAGACAATCTGGAAGTCTTTCAGGAAGGTTCTATTGCATTGGGTTTAGAGCTGTACACACTCCAGCATCGGCCGTGCAAGCATAGATAGCAGTGGATCAGGCCTCAGGGCACTGAATCACTGGCAGCTATGGCACTTTACAGACTTACCAACCCACAAACACCAAAGATAGCTTCCAAGGTCAGTGGGAAAGCTCTCTCACATGGGAGAGAGCAAAGTGTGTTTGGGCCACTGTCCCACCCCCAGTCCCAGGGCTGTAGCAGCCAAAGAGGCAACTTCTTCTGGAACTCTAGGCCTACAGAAAGTGGGGGAAATCAAACTGCTGAACTTGGTTGCAGAACTGAGTGGGGGTCCTGGGCCAGGAGGAATGCTGGTGTGGCAGAGGTGGTAGCAGCTGGGGAGAGGCAATCTTCCTCAAAGTTCCAAGGCAGAAAATCATGCTTCTGATTGCTCATGGACCAGAGTGGCCAGGAGAGAAGTAAACAATTGTCCTTTTATCATTCCATATTGAAGCAACTGAGAATTTACAGGTCCCTAGAGATAACTCTAAAAACAACTGCCCAAACCTGAGAAATTTGGGGCATTACACCCTCCAATTAATAAAGACCTCAAAAGTCAAGTAACTGACTGGAGAAAAATGAAAAAATGGGGAAAATAAGATTGTAGAAGCTTACTTTCTTTCTGAAAAGTTATTTTCTTACATCCTTGGTGATGAAGAAGATCAAAGCATGCAACCAGAGGAAGAGAGCAAGGTCAAAGCCTCTACATCCAAAGCCTCCAAGAAAAATATGAAATTGTCTCAGTCCATGGAAGAGATTAATCAGGATTTTGAAAATCAAGTAAGAGAAGTAGAGGAAAAATTTGGGAAATAAATGAGTGCAACGAAAGAAAATCAAGAAAATCATGTCAACAACTTGTTAAAGGAGCCCACCAAAAATGCTAAAGAAGAGTAAAAGCATTTCCACATAGCTCCGGGCCCACCACTTCCAAATTCAAGTAAAAGTGAACTGTAAACAAACTCTGGGGTTATGGAACCCACAAAATGACACAGAGAAGCTAACCTCAAACTGAGTACAGCACTTCAGCCTGGCAGGAAGCAGCCAGCTCAGCTCTCTGGAAGCCAAGCCCAGGCCCTCATGAGTCAGAGGTTTTAGCTAAGAAGAAACAATTTTAATATTGTGGAAACATAATTGGGATAGCACAGGATCTGGCAGGTTCTACACTGAGGGATCGAAGGGCATGGAATATGATATTCTGGAGGACAAAAGAGCTGGGATTAAAACCAATAATCACCTACCCAGCAAAACTGAGTATCTTACTTGTTTCAGGGGAAACTATGGTCATTCAGTGGAATAGAGGACTTTCAAACATTCTTGGGGAAAAATACAGAGTTGAATAGAAAATTTGACATTCAGATATAAGAAGCAAAAGAAGCTTGGGAAGGCAAACAGGGAAAAGAAATCATAATGACCTTATCAATATTGAGCTATTTACATTGCTACATGGAAAAACAATAACTGTAACTGAAGAAAATCTTCTCAGTATCAAAATAGTCAAAGAAGGGTATATGGGCATATGAATACATATGTGAATGTGTGTATATATGTGAACAGGTACACATAGATAGAGGGCACAGGTCAAATTTAATAGGAAGGGATGATACTTAAATGGTGAAATTAAGAGGTGAGAGAGGGATATAACAAGAGGAGATGGGGAGAAACAGAATGGAGCAAACTATCTCATATAGAAGAGGCAAGGGAAAATGTTTACAAGGGAGGGGAAGAACAAGAAGGCATACAGGCAAAAGCATATTCTCATTGAATTTGGATCAGGGAGAGAATGACATATATACTAAATAGGATATATCATACTGCAGGAGAGCAGGGGGGAAGGAGATGAGAGTGGGGTGATTGAACGGAGGGCGGGAGAGAAGTTGGAAGTACCCATTTTTGAAAAGGGACAGCATCAAAGTAGGGAATATACCAAGTGGGAGGTGGGATAGGAGGGAGGGAAATATAGTCAGTGTTTTACAACATATCTACTATGGTAATATTTTACATAGCTACACATGTAAAACATAGACTGAATTGCTTATCTTCCTAGTAATGGTGGGTGACAAGGGAGGAAGGGAATGAATCTGGAATTCAAAGTTTTAAAATCAAATGTTTAAAATATATAAATACTATTATTAATACTCTTTTACAAAAATTGTGAAATAAGATATAAAGGCATTGGGGCACAGAGATTCACCTTGCCCTACTGAAAAATTCAAAGGGTATATGGTAGAAGATATGGGAGAGAGCAGATGGCTTGAGGGGATATCCTGTGAGACTGCTATTTTGGCGATGGTGTTAGGGAAAAATGGGGAAAATCATAACTCACAATGTGGCAGAAATGAATGATGTAAATCAGAAGTTAATAAAGCATTTGGAAAAAAATGCTGAAGAAAATAACACCTTTAAATAGAATAACCCAAATGGCAAAAGAGGTTGAAAAAGACAATGATAAGAATAACACCTTAAAACAGATTTGGCCATATGCAAAAGGAGGCCCATGTGAGTCGGAGGTTTTAGTCCCAGGGCAGCCTAACCAGTAGCCTGCTGTAAGGACACTAGAACACCAGCAGCTGTGGCGTTTCCAGTATTACCAACACAGAGATGGCAACTACAAAGTGAGAGGTTAGTACAGTATGGAATTTAGGAGTCATTAGTTGGGAGAGCACATCAGAACTCTTTGCCTAGGGGCTAGAAACCACTGAGATGCTTCAGCAAAGGTGCGGTCATGCAGCATCTTCAGGTCCTGGCTTGCAGACTGTAGAGCAACCAGCCAATCAGTTTTGGGGACACAAAATTGAACTTTCAACTACAAAAATAAGACAAGCATGAGAAGGCAAACAGGAAAAAGAAATCATAAGGCATTTATTAAAGTTGAACAATTTAGATTCCTACATGGAAAAATGATAATTGTAACCCATAGGAATTTTCTCAGTATGAGGAAAGTTAGTGGGAATATAGATATGTGTGTATACATACAGGCATACATACATACATACATACATGCATACATACATACATGTATATGCATGAAAAGGAGAGTGTATGTGTGCATAAATCTATACATATATATGTGAGTGTGGGCATATTATGTATACGTATACATAGTCAAGAGGGCACAAGATGAGTTGAATATGAAGGGATAGTATCCAAAAAATAAAATACAATGAAGATGAGAGAAAGGGAGAGGGAGGAACATGTTGGCACATGGCAAAAGGGAGCGATAAATTAAAGTAAATTATTTCTTATAAGAGAGGCAGGAGAAAACTGTTACAGTGGAGGGGAAGAGCAATAAGGTGAAAGGGAATAAGCCAATTTTACTGTCATTGAATTTGGCTAAAGGAAGGAATAACATAGACACACTCAATTGAGTATCTTACCCTACAGGAAAATAGTGGGGAAGGAGATAAGAGGAGGGATGATAGAAGGGTGGGTAGAATAGGGAAGAGGGTAATTAGAAGTAAACACATTTGAAAAGGGACAGGGTCAAAGGAGAAAATTAGAATAAGTGGCCGCTGGGATAGAATGGAGGGAAATAATGTCTTTCACAATATAACTACTCTGGATTTTTTTTTTCATAACTACACATGTACAAGCTATATTGAATTGCTTATCTTCCTAATGGGGGTGGGTGAGAAGAGTATAAGGGAATAAATCTGGAACTCAGTTTTCAAAACAAATGTTTAAAAAATTGCTTTTTACATGAAATTGGGAAATAAAATATACATGCACTGGGGTATAGAAATCCATCTTGCCGTACTAGAAAGTTGGGGTGGGGGGACTAGGGAGGACATAAGAGAGAACATATTGGGAGAAGGGGTATTCAGTAGGCTTGCTATTTTGGGGTGGGATGTGGGGGAAATATGGAGAGAAAAATTTGTAATTCAAAATCTTGTGGAAATGAATGTTAAAAACGAAAATATATAAATGAATTGGAAAATTTAAAAAAAGATCACAAATGAAAATAGGTGCTTTCAGGACAGCTCTTGTAGCCAGAGAGAAAATAAAGAGGTACTAGATGAAGAAGAAATAAGCCAATTTCCACTTTCCATAGGAAGGCTTCAGTTGGTTTGCACTTTAAATATTCATCTATATCTATAATTCACTATTTCTGTATTTTTTTCCCTTTATAATTGATGAATGCTTTTTCTTACGCTTTTATGTTCTATAAATCTGTTTTATACCCCACATAAAAGAAAAGCTTCAAATGGATAATTACCTGAGATATGAAAAGTCATATCCAAAACAAATTAGAAAAAAATGAGAAAGTATTTAGAAGACTTTTCATTTTCAAATAAGGAATAAAGAGTATCACAGAGTACCACATTGCATAAAAACAAAAGTTCTCATGCAAGCAAATCCAATAAAGCCTACTTTAAAAGGAAAACAAGAGGGAAACATTATTTGCAAAATTCTGCAATAATGACCTCCTTTCTAAAAAATATAATAATCTGATTCAAACTTATAAGAATGTTATTTTTGAGACACCTGATTTAAACATCATTTGGTGTAAAGGCAGTACTTGGTCTAATGATCTAAAGTTATTCAATTTAGCTATAGTTCTTAATTGAAGAATCCCAGTCTATATATAGCACAATGAAAAATAATCTAAATGACTATTAATTAGAAAAATAGAAATAAAAACAATTTTGAAAATTTATATATCAGATTGGCAAAGATTAAAAATGGAGATGGTAAATGTTGTAAGGGTCACAGGAAAACATACACTCGTACATTTCTTTTTAATTATTAGGAGAACTACAAGAAAAAGACAAAGAGATGAAAGAAGAAATTACTGAGAACTAAGGAATAAGAGTAAATTTTGAAGGGAAAATGTGTCAACAGAATTAGAAAGTTGAAGTTTGATGAAGAATAAGAAAAGTGTTTAGAAATTGAGATTGATAAGACATTTGAGGGAGTAGCTTCAATAGAATAAGAGTTGAGGTAGTGATAAAAATCAGATCTCAAATAGCTAAGGGGCAAATGAGAGATGAAGAAGAGGTGATAGTCAATGAAGGATATTGTTTTGACAGTGATGGTGATAGCAAAATTCTTAGAATTATAAGGAATACTTAAACCACTAAGCTGTATGAGGTGTTTAAGTATGACTAACGCATCTGGTGTGAGGTTTGTTGAGCTATTTTAAGGGTGGCTCATCTACGCTTGCTGTCCACATGCCAACCAACTCTCACCTGTGGGTGCAAGAAGCTATTCAGATGCTTGCCATAATAGATGGGGATCCTGCTCCATCATCAATACACACAAACACACACACACACACACACAAACATATACAATGTGAATTTTTTTTATAAAGATGATTCCATTCACCATTGGCACATGAAATGTGTGCATACTTGTGGGAAACACAAAATTCAGTAGACTTGACAATTGAACAGCTCTTGTTGTGAGAGAACTCAACAGGTATTGCATCCATAAAGCAACCCTGAGTGAATGAAGGCTGGCAAATGAAGGATAGTTTACTGAAGTTAGAGATGTATACACACTTTCTGGCATGGCCTCCATGATGAAGAGTATAAAGAAGCTGGTGTAAGTTTCCTTATAAGATCTAATCTAGCCAGAAAGCTTGTGTGTCTCCCAAAAGAAGTGAAGGAAGCTCATTATAATGTGACTGACATTTGCAGGAAAGCTCCAGGCCACTCTTATCAATGCATATATTCTCACCATGATGAATGCTGATGAGGTCAAAGAAAAATTTTGAAGATGTGGAGGCCCATTGTCATCATTGCACTTAAAAAGGAAAAGCTTTTAATTTTGATTGATTTTAATACCACAGTAGACATAGAATATCACACATGGCAGGGAGTCTTTGGGAGAAACAAAATTTGAAAGAGCAGTAGCAAAAGTCACTTACTACTGAAGACTTATGTGTCTCATGATCTTCTCTTCATCAAGACTGTCTTCTGTCTTCCTAAGCTCAGCAAAATGTTATGGATGTACCCTTGTAGCAAGCACTGGTGTTTATTAGACTATATACCTGTAAGGAGAAGACACAAGCAAGATGTGGGAATAAATAAGGTAATATATGGCACAGAGTGCTGGACCAATCCCAGACTTATCTTCTCCAAGCTAAGCATTCACATACAACAAAAGCAGTGGCCACAAAATAAAAAGAACTATCAGGGGGCGACTAGGTGGAGCAGTGAATAGAGCACCAGCCTTGGAGTCAGGAGGACCCGAGTTCAAATCTGGCTTCAGACACAATACAAAAACTAGCTGTGTGACCTTGGGCAAATCACTTAATACCAATTGCCCTAAAAAAAGCAACTATCAGGGGACTCAACTTCAAAAGAGTAGCACACTTCTGCATGCCTCAAAAATGTATTGCGGAACTGGAAGGAAAGGTGAGTCAGCATAAAGTTAGCAACGGTGGAGAAAAAATGTGTGGGGAGCTTTCATAGACTTGTGTACAGTACTACATTTGCTCATCTTGGACAGAACACTCACAAATATCAGGATTGTTTTGACAAAAATAGTGATGAAATACAGAAACTGATAAACAACAAAAGAAAGAGAATGCCAGTGTTGACCAGAAGTACTGTTCATCCATCTTTTAGAAGTATTTAACTCTGACCAAAGTAAAGTGCAAGTGAAGCTTAGAAAAATACAGGCTTCTTGGCTCAGCAAGAAGGTACATGAGATTTAGTGTTACACTGACACCAACTTTTTTTTTTTTTAAGCAATTGGGGTTAAGTAACTTGCTCAAGGTTACACGGCTAGTCATTGTTTATGCGTGGGTGCTCATTTTCTGAGGCCAGATCTGATCTCGGGTCATCCCAACTCCGAGGCCGGCACTCTTACTCACTGCGCCACCTAGCCGCCCCTTTAGGGCAATTGGGGTTAAGTAACTTGCCCAAGGTTACACGGCTAGGTTTTTGTTTGTGTGGATTAAGTGTCGGAGTCCGGCTCCGAACTCAGGTCCTTCTGACTCCAGGGCCGGCGCTCTATTCACTGTGCCACCTAGCCGCCCCTCTGACACCAACTTTTAGTAACAATCCAAAGCTCTTTTATGATGCCTTGAAGACCTCTGGTGCATGTTGATTACTCAGTGCTTATGGAGCCCACATCAATCAGTGGTAAGGGCATGATTCTGGAGATATAGACTGAACAATTCCACAATGTTGTCAACAGACCATCATCAAAAATGCTGATGCCTTTGACCATATATCTCAGATTGAAGTCAATCCCTCTGAAGTTGAACCTCCATATGAACAAGAGATATTGAAGATGATTAAGATCCTTTTGTATAGCCAAGTTTCTGGCTAGGATGCTATCCCAGCAGAGACCTACAAGGAAGGATGTCCCTGATAATACAAAAACTGAAAGAAATCTTCTGTGTTATATGGCAAAATATTTTCCCCAGTAGATCAAGGATGCCTCCATGTCTATCTTTATAAAATAAAAGGAAAGTTTCCCCTATGATAATAATGGGAAAGGGGTCCTCTCTTTTTATCACTGTTGGCAGAATTCTTGCCAAAATCCTCTTTAATAGACTGATCCTTTACCTGGAAGATGCTTACCTACTAGAGAGCTAGTGTGGCTTCAAAAAAGGCTAAGGAATGATTGACATACTATTTGCTGCTCAACAACAGTAAGGTAAATTCAAGGAGCAGAATAGGTCTTTACAAAATGTTTTTTTTTACCTGACCAAGACCTGTGATCCTGTCAGTCTTGAGGGCTTGTACAAGATGATGGCAAATTTTGGTTGCCTGGAGAAGTCAGGATTTTATGTCAGTTTCACGATGGCATGCCTGCATGGGTTGTGGGTATTGGACAATTGTCACCAATGGAATGAAGGATAGCTGTGTGCTTGATCTCATGCTCTTTACTATGAGGTTTTCTGTGATTTTGTCCTCTCTTCAACAAGACCAAAAACAGCATCAAGGTTAACTACAACACTGATGCAAACTATTAAACTGGAAAATACTCTAAACCAAGACTGAAGTGGGAGAAAGTTGGTGCATGGCTTTTTGTTCACAAATAAACTCATTGCAGCCTTTGAGATTGAGATGCAAGAGAGTAGATATTTATTTTTAGTTGCTTCTGCTAATATTGGTTTGACAATCAATACCAAGAAAACAAAGATTCTCCACCAGGCAGCACCATATTATCAACATATATAACTACTGGTTATACAAAGTCGAAAAATTTTGAAATATAGGGGTAAATTCACTTACCTTGGCATAATACTTCACATAGATATCTAAATAGATGATGATATAGATGCACGCAATAAAAACATGTATCCAGTTATGACTTCATTAAGCTGGCCTTCATTTGGAAAACTTGTTTCACTCACAGGTGCTATCTGGATGTGGTACTTGCTGAGTTTTTATTTTAACAAGAGCTGTTCTTTCATGTCTACTAGATTTTGTGTTCTCTATGAGTGTGAGCACATCTCCCGTCATGCTGATCTATATATTGCCAAGAAATCAAGATGGCTCCAGAGGAGAAAGGGAGGCTGGTAACTTTGCACAGCTCTTCTTTACATAAATTCAATTCATTTGCATGTCATGGCATAACCTCCCTGATATCATGGTACTTTTTGAGAATAAAAGGGAAACAATATCCAAAATTGCATGTACCAATACTGAGTGGAATTGTTATTGCAAACATTTTGTACATTTTTTTCTGTCCCTGTGTTTCAACTACAGGGTGGGATTCCCATGGCAAGGAGGAAAGAATTGTGTGAAACAGACAATATTTAGGGTACTTTTTCTAGTCCCTTCCTCATACCAGGAAGGGAACTTAAGAAAAGTTGCTCAGACATCCAAGGGGCTGCCAAATTCCAGTGTTGCATCAATCTAGAGAGAAGAAAACACTATGCCCTGGACTAGCTATTTGCAGGGTGGAAACTATCAATCCAAATGTATCCATATCCCTTGGTTCATTACTCACCAATTGTCACAGGACTTCAAGTAGGTAATATAATAAAATGATAACCTAGTAAAATAATGAAATATTTAAATAGTAGATGATGGGTGATATTTTAACTTGTGAATAAATTGGAATTAAGGACACAAGAGTTGTGTAAAGACCTCATATATGTTACAAAGTGAAAGTAAACAACATGAGTAATTATGTATAAAGAAACATTCAGCATCACAGTATGCCCTTTAGGAGTTCTATGCAAACCAAAACACAAAGCATGCTATTGAGAATAATTTATCATATAATGAGTCCAGAAACATTGCTAACTCACTTTAAAATATTCACCAAATAAAGCTGAAAAAGATTCAATAAATTTTCAGATTGCATTTGGTCACTTGAGGAAAATAAAACAGTTAAAATGCAACATTGACTAAAGCATATTAATATTTTGGAAGAGATTTGCAGTGATAGGTACTTGGAAACCCAATGATATTTTCCAACTCAACAGGGCCCACATGTGGCATGGCTTTGAATACTTAAAACAAAATAAATACATTGCCAAGAGGATTCAATGTTGAAAATAAAATGCAGATGTGATTGAATTATTTTGGCAGAAAAATTAAGGTAGTATAAATGTTTAAATAGATCTTCAAAAATAGGCTTTACTATACAGTTTACATGGTTGAGTAGAAATTCCTTGACCTGTTAAGAATATATCCCTTTGGGGTGGCTAGGTGGCACATTGGATAGAGCACTGGTCCTGTAATCAGGAGGACCTGAGTTCAAATCTGGCCACAGATACTTAACAATTACTAGCTGTATGACCTTTGGCAAGTCATTTAACCCCAATTGCCCTGCCTTCCTCTCTTCAAAAAGCAAAAACAAACAAACAAAAACATATTCCTTTGTTCATTCATTAATTGTCTAGATGGCTATAGTAGTGAAACATAATAATCTTCAGACAAGACAGTATGGTAAATGGGACATTTTCTGAAATATCTTAGGGTAGTCAATCAACAGCCATTTATTAAACACTTAGGTATCATGCTCTGTTTGAAGTACTACATTTACATAAAAAAGACAAAAACGCTGTCTGTTGTTTTAAAAGATAATATTTTAATGAGAGGGAAGTAATGCATAAACAATTGTGTGTGTGTGTGTGTGCATGTGCATGTGGTTGCGTGTGTACAAACAGGCAGACAAATCTATATAGAGATACCAAGAGACAAACAAAGAGACCAATGAACAGATTTGAAGATGGAATACAAGGAACAGCAAGGAAGCTAGTATATTACAGAAGACTAGCAGATCACAATATATGTGTAAAGGAGTAAAATAAAAGTCAACTAGAAAATTAAAAATGCTTGGAAAAAGTATTTTGTGTCAAATGACTTTATTATGATCCTAAGGTCAATAATGAGCCATTGTAATTTATTAAGTGTGGGAGCATTCTCTAGAGTTTTTCTTAAAACAACATTGAAATAAACTGGTCTTTTTAGTCAGTAGCTTCACTAACCCATCAGTGGAAGGGAGCTCATTCTTCTCAAGCATTTGCTGGGAATAATGAAGAGAGGAACCATTTTACAGGGGAGAGGGCTCAGATAACATCCAGAACTCCACAGTCTTATTCTAGCAGCTAAGTAAAAGATACATAGGTACAGAGCTGGAGTTGAGGTAGAGAGACTTAATATGAAATTATTGCCACAGTCTGGTGAGGAGAAGGAAACGCTTGTTAAGCTGCTATTATATGTCAAGTACTTTGCTATGTGCTTTTCAAATATTTCTTTTGATTCACAGAACAACCCTGAGATGTAGGAAAAATTATTATTCTTATTTTACAGGTGAGGATAATGAGGCAGATAGAGAGTAATAAGTTGTCCAGGGTCACAGAGATTGGAAAAATCTAAAACCAGATTTAAACTAAACTCTTCTTGACTCTAAGCACAGCACTCTATCCACTGAGCCACTTTTGTGCAAAAGTGATGAAAGACTGTAGCAGCAAGCACCCCTAGCATACCCAGGGTGACTGCCAACACAGGTTCTTAGATATGCTTTTCTAAAGGAAAGCAATTCAAAACTCCTTCACAATATTGCTTTAATCAAACATATGTCATTTACCTATTTCGGGGGAAAAGGTCAGCACCCTGAACTTCAGAGAATACAAACAAGTTACAAGCAGACAAAAAATACAGACATCGAAACAGATCAGCAGACAGGCTTCCAGCTGCATGGCCATTACATCCATACCTAGTCAGTTACCAGAAAGGGAAGCATCAACATCTGGGATTTTAAAGCTGGGGGGCTCAATGGCTGCCAAGAGTCTTCTCTGGTCAAATAACATAACTCTTCTCAAAGTGAGCCCCAAAACAAAATTTCACATCAGGGTATATGTAGCCTTTTCCTGGCTCATAGAATTTCACAACCCTCTTGACCCACTGCCCAATTACAAAGCGTAAAGGCTTGGGCATTCCTAAAAACAAGCCCCCCACCACATGCTCCATGTGACCACATTCAGCCTATTAGGGGTCAGATTATATTTTCAAATCAAGGAAGGTTCTCAGAGTTACTTAAGCCTATCAAAGGGCCTAGGGACAGGAAATATCTTAAATTCCCATTCCCATAACAGAGACTATATTAGAATAATGGCTATGTGAATGGAGAGAAGAGTATGTGTACAAAAGATGTTGTGGAGGTAGAAACTGAGATTTAACTATTAATTAGACTTATGGCATATGCTTGAGTGTGAGTAGTCAAAAATAAAGCTAAAATGCAAACTGAAATGACTAAAAAGATGATGATGTTTTCAAAAGTAATAGTAAACATTGGAATAAGGGAGTATTTGGGAAGTAGAGTAAATACTGTAACAAAATTTTAGTGGAGTAAACTGGCAGAGTTTTGAGATTTTCTCTATCTTCATTCAGCAACATGTCAAGTCAAGACAACAAAAGGCATTTATTAAGTACTTATTAAGTACCAGGTACTATGCTAGGTGCTGGGAATAGAGAAAGAAAGAAAAAAAATTGACCCCTTAGCCTCTTATTGATTTTGCTCTTGTCCTACCAAGCCAGATCTTTCAATCACTCTCATCAATGACATATGATGGAAATAATTCTAAACTATATTTAGCAGGGCAGTACCATTGTTAGAATAAGTGGTAAAGAGATATTAGAGAAGATGACAGTGTAGAGGGTAACTAGTTCACCCAAGGAGTCAAGGTGGGGAATGGAAAATAACTAGTGCAGGGGTGATATTCTGGGAAATGGAGTGACTGGAGTTCATGAATAGGACAGAAAATGTAGTTAGGGAATTCAGAAAAAGAAGGAGAAGTGGAAGGTCAACCAATTGATATTAGACAAAATAATTTCAGGATTCATGAATATAGAATACCTGAGGGTGATGGCAACACGAAGGATATTTTAATTTTTGTGTGTAACTGAGTTGGGGTGGAGAAGTAGATTATGGGGATTTAATTAGTTTAAGAAATGAGAAATTTGGTTATTTGGAGAAATATTAGTGTATATTTTGAAGTCTTTTGGTATGGGTAGAGGAGTTAGGAGAGAAAGACTAAGCTGGGCACTGAAGTGGTTGAAGAAGGAAGGATAGTGTGCTGGAAGTTGTTACTGAACAGCTACTGGAATCTATACTGGGTTATTTTATGGATTGAATAAATCTCAAAAGAGTATCTACTGAGTGATGGTTCTGGAATAACAGTCTGGACCTGAAGATTGGGAACAAGAACTATTACATCACAACATACAGGAAGAATGAGTGAAAGTAAAACTAGTTCAGGAAAGTGAGAGCAAAAAGAGATATATACTGTCAGTGAGTACAAAAAGATGGAAAGAGTGAGAAAAAATAAGGTGAAAGCTATCTATAGGACAAGAATTCCAAAGAGTGTAGTGAAAGAGACAGGTAATTTTAGTGTTGGACATTGAAGGTGTGGTGGGGTTGAAAGGGTTGGGAATTAGACAGAAGCCAGAGGGAGACAGAGAATGGGGTTTGAACAATGTGAGCTAGGCCTTTGGGACTTTGGGATAGGAAGAATATGATGGGGGTGGAAGTATGTTAATCACTGAAGAATGAGTACAGGTAGGTTATCATTGTACATATGGATTTAGTCTTAGGTTGGAACTGTTCGATGGTGTTAGGTAGCTAATTGTATGCAGTTGGAAATTATGGGGACAGGAAGGAGAATTGGAGGATGCAATGTCCTGGGAAGTCTTAGAGGAAGCCTGGAAAGAGTACCTATGATGCTCAGGTAGGGTAGGAAGCTCCCCTCTCAACAAAACAGGCACACAAAGGGCCTGTAAATGGGCTAAGGTTATATGAATATAGTAATCCAGTTTGGGGGTTGGCAAGGCATTATAGACAACAGAACAAAGTGGGAAAGTATTCAAGAATTAACATTATTGTAGAGTTGAACAGATTCAATATGGGATTGATTCTAGGAAGAGAAAAGTGAACATATAAATTACAATTAAAAACAAAACACCCACACAAGAGCATTCTCTAGAGTTTTTCTTAAAACAACATTGAAACAAAATGTTCTTTTTAGTCAGTAGCTTCATTAACTCATGAGTGAAAAGGAGCTCATTCTTCTCAGGTATTTGATGGGAATAATGAAGAAGGGAACCACCTTATGGGGAAGAGGGCTCAGATAACATTCAGGACTCCCTATTCTTATGTAGATAGGTAGAATTGCATACAGGTGAGAATAAGACTAAAATGGATATCTTTCACATATAAATGCATCAATTCATAGTCTGGAAAACAAAAAAGTGAATTTTGAGTGTTTTAGAGTAAATGACTACCAGAGTATCCTATTCTGTCAGAAGGATTAACTAGACATACATGTACTCATGGCTATTAAGCAAATTTTCTTAGCTATGACTGAACATATTCCTTGTTTTCTCCAGACTAAATTTGAACTTGACTTCCATTTCCATTATTATAAATTGAAGCATTAGATATTCCTTTTTTAGTTTATTTGTCTCTGTTAAGCTTCCACTTTTTGGGCTCCCAACTCCCTTCTTTACTGAGCCAATGGATAGTTTGCTTCTTTCATTCTCACCACATAACTGGTATAAGCATATGGACTTGTGTCCTTTCCCCCAAATGTCTGACATAACAAGCATGATTACTTATGACCTACTGGTACTCTATGGTCTTGTTTTGACCTCTGTGGCTGTTGCTAGTTTTAGGAGTTCTAAACAAGATTAGCTCCTTATATCTCAGCACTCCATTTTAGGATGCTCATCATTACTAAGTTCCCCCCCACCACTTGCTGATCATTACATTTATATCAAGACTATATCTGAGCAACATGTTAAACTTAAGAACAGTTAAAGTGTACATATGTCATGAAAATTATTTGAAATAATGTACATAACAGGCAACAGAAGGTCATGATTTCAGATTCTCATTTAGCTGTAGGGCCATTTGTATGAAAAAAGTTCCTGATTATAGGATACTAAATGGGAAAGCTTCCGTATAGTATGAGGATAATGAATGAGCTAGTGATTTTATGGACTGATAAAATCACAAATATTGTAAAAAAAAAAGTTGTACCTCAATTTCAATCTTTTTTTTTAACGAGGTTTAACTAGACTCAAACAGATTATGGACCTTGTAGACCATCTGCTTCAAATGATAGTTTTGGCTCCTTTGTATCACTTCCTCCATTTGCATAACTTAGTACAATAGTAAAAATATTATCACCATCTGGTTTGACTGGTGCTCTTAAAACAGCCACTATATCAAAATTGGCAAGGAAGGACATTTGAAGTTCCATTATCATATCTGGGATCAACTAATAGGAAAATCTTCAGGTGACTATGCTACTTCAGTTGGAAAAGTGATATTGCCCAAGTGTGGAATGAGAAATGAAGGATTCGACAACATTCAGGACAGAAAATAAGAAATAAAGATTTGGGTATATTTTTACATTGTGAAAACATTACTTTGTTGCAAGGAAGTGTAGGATGTGGAAGGAGGATACCTAAGAATGTAGAGGCTAGAGCCTGTGAGTTCTTTGTTAGGAGTTGTAGAATTAGCAGACAGACTCACTACCAAGTTACATATGCATATGGATTTTGATTTCTTGAACTTAAAGATTATATCTTATTCATCTTCAAAATCATTCCAAGTACTTAGCATCTTAACTTGTACATGATATTGCTCAATAAATATCTGTGAATTTAAATTTATGGAGAAAGCAAGGGAATCCTGAATGAGAGTATGTTTTCCATTTAGTAATTGCAGTGTGTCTACTTGATAAATGAAGCCATATAAATCAATAATTTTGATTTAATATTTAATTTTGAAAATATTTTGTGCAATAAAGAAAATATCCCTAAACATATCCTTAATACAGGATATGTTGATATTTTAAATTATCACTTGCTATACAGATAGTAATTATAACCATAAACATATGTGGTTTGAGATTATATGTACATAAAAGTTAAGGGCATAGTCCTTAGAGAATGCATAATATGCCCTATCTGGTAACAACTCATGTGCATATTTGGTGAACCTGTTGCAATGCTTACACAAGGAAGGCGTTTTTTACACACATGTGCACACATACATACATACACACTATATATTGTACAGCAGATATTTTCTGTTTCCTATAGTTGGATTTGATGAAAAAAATTCTCTTGATTGACTGGAGAATTGCAACTGAACGTTCATACAGGAAGCTTGGATTGAAGACTGATATTTTCTCTGGTGGATATCAAGTGATGAGAAAGAACTACTATGGAACCATATTTAACAAGTGTAGTTTTACCAACCTTCTCTTCTCACATGACTTTTATGAATACCAGACAACCTGGTGTTTGTTTACATTGAGTTTATTCTTACTTGACTTTAAGCGGATAAGTACATAGAGATTGTGCCCTCTATCCATGTATACCTGTAAGCATATATACACACACATTATCATATGCATTCATATGCCCATATACCCTTCTTCAATGATTTTCATACTGAGAAAGGTTTCATCAGTCACAGTTATTGTTTTTCCATGTAGAAATGTAAATAGTTCAACTTTGATAAGTTCCTTTTGATTTCTTTTCTGTGTTTACCTTCTCAAGGATCTCTTGCTTCTTGTGTCTGAATGTCAAATTTTCTATTCAACTCTGTTTTTTTTCCTCAAGAATGTTTGTAAGTCCTCTATTCCACTGGATGACCACATATTCCCCTGAAACTAAATACTTAGGTTTGCTGGATAGGTGATTCTTGGTTTTAATCCCAACTCTTTTGCTCTCTGTAATATCATATTCCATGTCCTTCAATCCCTCACTTTAGAAGCTGCCAGATTCTGTGCTATTCTGATTGTGTTTCCACAATATTGATGCTTCTTCCTGGCTGCGTGTAGTATTTTCTCCTTGATCTGGGAATTCGGGAACCTGGCTATAATATTCCTAGGAGTTTTCTTTTTGGGATCTTTTTTAAGGAGGTGATTGATGGATTCTTTTGATCTCTATTTCGCCCTCTGGGTCTAAAACATCAGGGCAATTTTCCTTGAGAATTTCCTGAAGCATAATTTCTAGATTCTTTCTTTGATCATGGATTTCAGGTAGTATAATAATTTTTAAATTATCTCTCCTAGATCTATTTTCCAGGTCAGTGGTTTTTCTCATGAGGTATTTCACATTGCCTTCTATTCTTTCCATTACTTGGATCTGTTTAACAGCATATTGATTTCTGATGAAGTCACTAGCTTCCTTTTGCTCCAGTCTAATTCTGAAGGAATGCATCTCCTCAGTGAGCTTTTGAGATTCTTCTTCAATCTGGCAAATTCGACTTTTTAAGGCATTCTTCTCCTCATTGCCCTTTTGGGCCTCCTTTGCCATTTGAGTTAGTCTATTTTTTAAGGTGTTGTTTTCCTCAGTCAGGCTGTTGACTCTCATTTCCTACATTTCCTGCATCATTCTCATTTCCCTTCCCAATTTTCCTTCACTTCTCTTATTTGCTTTTTAAAAGCCTTCTTAAGTTCCTCTATGGCCTGTAACCTGCTCGTATTTTCATTTGAGACTTTAGCTGTGGGAGTTCTGACCTCCCAGTCCTCCTCCTGTTTCATGCTTTGATCCTCTTTGCCCCCCAAATAGGAGTCTAATGTTGAATTATTCTGTTTACTTTGTTTCCTTCGCCTAGGCATGTTGCTACTTAATTACTTGACTTTTGGCCTTGTTGCCACAGTAGGACTCTGCCACCAGACAGGGGAGCTTCTGTCCCAAATGTTGGGGTCTTGTCCACTGCCAGAGATATTAGTTGAGTGCTCTCCCTAAAGCCCCCACACACTCTGGCAAGCTGGTCACCACTGGAAGACCTCCACCTCAAACCACAATCAAGATCCAAGAAGGTTAAAGCAAGAGCAATTACCCCCCAATCTGATCACCAGATCCCCCTCCAGTTCATAGGCCAGGAGCTGAAGTGGCAACTGAAGCAGCAAAATTGTGGCTGTGCCCTGTCTCCTTACCTGCTTCTCCCTCCCAGGGGAAGAAGGTGATGTGCTCCTGAATACTGGTCCGAAAATCCATATGGCACTTACCTCTCACTTTTTCCTGGGCATATATGTGTTAATTTTGGAAACACCAGAGCTGCTGATGTTCTGGGATCCCTCCAGCTGCTGCTGGTCTGACTGCCCTGGGGCTAAAATAGTGACTTATGCAGCCTGGGCTCAACTCTGAGAGCGCAGTGCTGGCTGCTCCCTGCTGGGCTGCTGGCCTCTCTTCCGTGGGAGGTTAGCTTCTCTGTGTCTTTCTGTGGGTGCTGGAGCTCCAGAGGATGTTCAGAGTCCCTTTTACATGATTTTGAAGTAGTGTGGCCTAGCGCTGTGGAAGTGCTGTTTCTACTCTGCCATCTTGGTTCCACCCCCCTTTAGTCAGTCATTTACAATATAACTACTATGGAAATATTTTTGCATAGCTCCATGCGTACAATCTGTATTGAATTGCTTATCTTTCCATTAAGGGTGGGTGACAAGTGAGGAAGGCAATGAATCTGGAATTCAAAGTTTTAAAATTGAATGTTTTGCATATGTGTGTATATACACATACACACAGAAATACACACCCACACTTACACACACACATAAATATATATATATATATATACATATATATATATATAAACATATATATGTATGCTATTATCAGTATTATTTTACATGTAAATGGGAAATAAGATATACAGGCATTGGGGCATAGAGATCCAGCATTCCCTGGTGGAAAGGAAGGGGGTATGATAGAAGATATTGGAGAGAATATATTGGTAGAGGGGATATCCAGTGGGATCACTATATTGGGGTGGTGGCTAGGGGAAAGACAGAGACAAAATTTGTAACTTAAAATCTTGTGGAAATGAATGATTTAAACTCGAAGCTAACAAAGCATTTAATAAAAAAAGAAAGGGTAAAAGTGCTATAAGAGTGTCAGCAACCAGAGTCACTAGAAAAATTGGTAAATAGCTTCTGCCGCTAAATTCAGATCACAGTCAAACCTATGGGAAGGTCTGCAAGCTTATTGCAAGTGATTCCACCCCACATATGAGACTTCAGGTAAATAAGGAATTTTGTCTATCTTCTTTGCCACACAAAGAAGTGAACTTAATAGAGATTTCATAAAAGGTGGAAAGGGCCCACAGGGCTAGTAAGCACTGCTCTATCCTTAGGGGAAATCTATTGTTCCTATCAGTTTAAGTTTAAGCTCACTCTTGTCTGATTATGTACAAAACACTAACACTAACACTAACATTTCAATCCATTCCCCCTATATAAAGGGGATTATTTTTTTTAACTTCTTTCAATCTCTCTCTCTCTCTCTCTGTCTCTCTCTGTCTCTCTCTCTCTCTCTCTCTCTCTCTCTCTCTCTCTCTCTCTCTCTCTCCTATTTGAGGAAAAGTTAACATTTGTCTTTGTATCCTACAATGAACAGAGTATTTAACTAGATGCTTTTTAGCTTTTTAATTATATTTTAAATATGTCACAGTCACAAAGCCATGAAGTTGCAGAAATCACTGAAATGACTGGATTTATATCACATCATTATACTTACAATCAACTTTAAAGCAAAACAAAATAAACAATTTACTTGGGCCGATTCATTTCTTAATTGTGTATTTGCTTATTTATTTATTAATATGTCTCTGAACTCAGCTTAATCTTTCTTCACTACAGGTTTTTATTAGTAGAATTACTCTTGCATACAACACACTTCCCTTTTGTGTGACTACACAAATTCTTATCATTCAAGATACATCTTGAATAAAGACTAAACCTCTAAAACATTCTTTGATTATTCATGTTCATAGTGGTCTCTCTGTATTTCTAATGCATATAACACATTTTATATTTTCAATTGGAAATTAATTATGAATTTTAATCTGATATATTTTCTGTTATTATGTTGAACTGTAATGTCTTTATATTATTTTGTGTATGTTTATGGTTTGTTTACTTCACTAAATTTTGAGTATTATTTAGTATATGAACTACCTCTCATACTTCTTTGTACCACCTATAAATACTATCAAAATATCTTGTACATAGTAAATACTCAATAAATACTTGACTTATTTACTTGAATACTTGAACGAATTCCCAGAATATATATTTAAATTAAAGACTACATAATATTTCAAAGAAAAATACACTGGATCTTATTTGTGCCACTTTTATGGATGAGGAAAATAAGTCAGAGAGAGAGATTAAATGACTTACCCAGAAACACAGAGTAGGTATTTGAGGCTAAATTCACTGAAGTCTTCCTGACACCAGGTTTATAACTGAATCCACTATGACATCTCATTGTTTCTAAATATAGATTATCTTCCTTTATGTTTTTGTTTCCTAATAGAAAATCATATTATCTGTAACAAATACATTTAATATAAAATTTTAAATAGAATATTTTTCAAAGAATATTTTAGATTTTGTTAACATCCTTGGGAAGGGAAATTTTTATCAGATCAAGAAGTATCCTTTTTTAAATTATTTCACATTTATTACCAACTATTTTAAATTTTGTAATTTGAGCTGAAATGTTCCTTCCATGTCAAACACCCTAATAATTACAATTATAGATGCACTTGTAACTGATTTTTTGTCATCATGGTGGTTATTTCTCCAATTTTACCTAGAATAATTGTGGTAAATATAAATACTTTATAAGAATGAAGTATCAGTCAAGATATAAAAGGTTATGTCATGTTTAGGGACAGCTTCTTTGCTGTTCAAGATTTATTTCTTTCACTACAAGTTTTGCCACTTGTATATTCTACCATGTATTGTTTTCTTGTTTTTTCACATGAAATATTCTTGTTCCTCCAAGCAGATTATGAGCCATTTGAAAGCAAGAATTGAGTTATATAATCCCCTACACTCAAAAGCGGCTAATGAGCCTCAGCACACACAATAAGCATGTCAATTGAATTGAGTCAAATCAAATTGAATTTTATTAGATAGAACTTAACAGAACAGAATAGAACTGAACAGATATAAGATATCCCTGGGTACCTTTCCAAGCACTGTAGGTACTCACTTTTGCTCTAATAGCAGTGCATTTGTAAAAGGCTTGACTAGAATGGGCATGGATAGTCAAATAATCAGTTTAAAGGAATGATATTTTGAAATGCTTTATATACACATATGCATGCATTTGTATGTATTTATGTATGTGCATATACATATACATGTCTATTCAAAATAGATCATTTATTAAATCAGATAGTTCCTAATGTTTACAATTTCATTATTCTTGTTCTTTCCTAATGCTATTTATCTTTTATCTTCTAGATTTTTATAACAAATCTTTAACTATTAGGAACTGAGGCTTCTCTTTAAGCTAAGTTATGAGGGAGATTGTTTGCTTTCTATGACACACAGAAGAAACCCACCTTGTTCTTTGTGCTTCCCATTTTTCCTAGTCCAAGACAATGAAGTCCAAGTTGTTGTTGTTGTTGTTGTTTTTTGTCCCTATGCTACTGTTGAGTAATAACTTGGGATAAGAGGTTGAGAAATTTTTTAGGAGGAGTTCACACTTATAAAGCCTAGTAAAATCAGTCAGGCATGCCATACAATATTGATGTATGGAAAATCAAACTGAATCTAATTAGTAACTTTTCTTCTTCTAGTTCTACACAACCCAAATTGAATTCATTCACTGCCCATAGACATCATTTAAAATTATATAATTCCTGCATAACTGGAGTAAAATTATTCCTAATATTTTTATCTGTAAAATACGGTAGATGTCCACTATCAGAGGTGTATGAAGCATGGCTTTAGGGTTTGAGTTAAACTAATTTCATTTATTTATTTTGTCTTGAAAAGATGACATTATAAGACCTATGCTTTCTTCAGTGTGTCTATTCCCTTCATTCATTATACATTACCCAAGATGACTTTTTCATGAACACATTTTTACAAATATGTCCAATATGTAGATGTATACAGAGATATTGATAGTATATATAGATTACCATAAATTAAATAGAGGTGAAAGTAGGAGCACATTTATTTGATACATAACAAAAATTGTAGAATATTTGTATAAACTGAGCAATTTTATACTCATTTTATTGTTTGTATTTTCTATTTCCAAGTAGGTTTTTTATTAGTCTCACTGGTATGTGGAACAATGTGATTATATATTTTCTGTTGTGATGATTCCTAATATCTCAATGACAAGAGAAATATATAAATTGCCCTCTGATTTCACAGCAATGAGTTATTGGTCCATGAAAAGTATAAGCTTCAAAGGATCATCAGAACATAGATTTATAGATTGAAACAATATAAGCAATATAAGATGATACAAAATTAAGTGCAAAGAGAATGGTAAAATGAAAATGAGAAATGTGATAAAGGAATTCAGATAATGGAAATGTCAAAGTCAACTACTTGGAAGATTTCATGGACTTTGCTTATATTTGAAAAATTTGGAGCAAGATTTAGTGAAAAATGAAAATAATTCATTGAAAGACTGTAACCATAAGTAAGGGGGAAAGTGCCTGAAAAACACAAGATATCATATTTGAGATGTAGTTAAATGAAATATAATTATTAAAAAGTAGAACTTAAGCAGTATATTGAATACATCACTGTTCCTGGAGTTAGGAGATGAGATAATATTTGGCTTCAGATACTTAATTGTGAACTTAGGCAAATCAATTAACCTTTTTTTTTTCCTGCCTCCATTTCCTCATACATAAAATGAGGATAACAATAACATCTACTTCTCAAGGTTGTCATGTGGATGTAATGATATTATTTGTAAATACTTTTTAAATCTCTAAGAGCTAAAAGAAAGTCTGGTTTTTAATATTCCTGACAATATATTTGAAACATTTTGTGGAAAGCATTACTGTTCTTACTTCAAAGTTGAGAAAATTAAGCATTAGAAAACTAATTTAATTTTAATTAAATATATGGAAGATCATATGCAACAACGAGTAGTCAGAGCTGGGAATCAAATCCAAATCATTGATTTAAAGCCCAATATCCCCTGACAATACCCTGATGACTTTCTATGCTTTTTTCCCCCTGAAGATAGCAAGCAAATCAGTTTAGCTCAGATAAAGTGTTCACACTGGCCCTACCATGAGATAAAAGTTGTAAAAAAAGGGCTACCTTTGGAGGTTCTGTGTTTACTCTCTCTTAAAATCTTTAAGGAAATGTTGGACAGGCATATTTTTAAAGAATGCTGTAGAGGAATGAGCCAAGATGGCAGAGTAGAAACAGCACTTCCCTAGCCCTCCTGTCCACACCACTTCCAATATATATATAGGGACTCTGAACAACCTCTGGAGCTCCAGAAAACACAAAATGACACAGAGAACTAATTTCCCTCTGAGGACAGCCCAGAAGCCCAGCAGGGAGCAGATAGCACAGCACTCTGGGAGCCCAGCCCTGTCTCTTGTGACTCAGAGGTTTTAGCCCCAGGGGTCAAGAGTAGCAACTGGCTGGAGGGACCCCAGAAAACCAGCATCTGTGGTGTTTCCAGAATTATCAACATATAGATGCCCAGGACAAAGTGAAAAGTCAGTGCCCTATGGAATTTGGGACCAGTATTTGGGAGCATGTCAGCTTCTTTCCCTGGGGGCAATAAGCCACTGAGTAGCTGCATCACAGCTGCCATGTTGCAGCTTCAGTTGCAGCTTTAGCTACTAGACTGCAGACTCTAGGGTGATCCAGAGATCAGTCTTGGGGGTAATTGCTGATGCTTTAACCTTCTTGGATCTGGATTTTGGTCTGGGATGGAGGTCTTGGGGTGTGTGTCCACCTTGCCAGAGTGTGTGGAGGCTTCAGGGAAGGCAACCAACTAATACTACTGGTGGCTGAGATCTCCCCAGTATTTGGGACAGAAGTTACCCTGTCTGGTGGCAGAGTCCTGCTGTAGCAACAAGCCCAAAAGTCAAGTAATTGACTGGCAACAGGCCTAGGCAAAGGAAAAAAAAATAAACAGAAAAATTAAACATTAGACTCCTATTTTGGGAGCAAAGGGGATCAAAGCATGGAATAGGAGGAGGACTGGGAGGCCAGAACTCCTGCACCGAAAGCCCCAAATGAAAATACTAGCTGGTTACAAGCCATAGAGGACCTTAAGAAACATATAAGGGAAGTGGGAGAAAAATTGGGAAGAGAAATGAGAAAGATGCAAGACAAGTATGAAATGAGACTCAACAGCCTGAATGAGGAAAAGAACACCTTAAAAATGAACTAACTGAAATGGCAAAAGAGGCTCAAAAAGGCAATGAGGAAAAGAATGCATTAAAAAGTTGAATTTGCCAGATGGAAAAACAATCTCAAAAGCTCAAGGAGGAGAATCATTCCTTCAGAATTAGAATGGAGCAAATGGAAGCTACTGACTTTATGACAAATCAAGATGCTATTAAGTAGGTCCAAACAAATGAAAGAATAGAAGGCAATATGACATATCTCCTGGGAAAAACGACTGACTTGGAAAATAGATCCAGGAGAGATAATGTAAAAATTATTGGACAACCAGAAAGCCATGATCAAAGAAAGAACCTAGAAATCATCCTTCAAGAAAATTTCAAGGAAAATAGCCCTGATGTTTTAAAACCAGAAGGCAAAATAAAGGGTGAAATAATCCACCAATCACCTCCTGAAAAAGATCCCAAAAAGAAAGCTCTTAGGGATATTGTAGCCAGGTTCCAGAATTCCCAGATAAAGGGGGAAATACTATAAGCAGCCAGGAAGAAACAATTTGAATTTTGTGGAAACACAATCAAGATAGCACAGCACCTGGCAGCTTCTACACTGAGGGATAGAAGGGCATGGAATACAATATTCATGAGGGCAAAGGAACTGGGATTAAAACCAAGAATCAGCTACCCAGCAAAACTGAGTATCATCTTTTAGGGGAAAATATGGTCATTCAGTGGAATGGAGGACTTTCAAGCATTCTTGAGGAAAAAGCCAGAGTTGAATAGAAAATTTGACATTCAAACACAAGAAGCAAGAGATGCTTGAGAAGGTAAACAGGGAAAAGAAATAAAATGGAACAAATCAAAGTTGAACTATTTACATTCCTACACTGAAAAACCATAGCTGTAACTGATGAAATGTTTTTCAGTATGAAAATAGTTGAATAAGTTGAAGCACCATAATGGTGATTGTATATATTGCAAATGCTTTATTTACTTCTGGTTTACATTATTTATTTAGATAAGATTTTAAGTTACAGTTTTTCCCCCCATTTTCCCCTACCCACCCCAGAATAGCAGTCCCACAGGATATCCTCTCATGCCATCTGTTCTCTCCCATATATTCTCCTATACCCCCTTCGACTTTTTCAGAAGGGCAAGTTGGATCTCTGTGCCCCAATGCCTGTATATTTAATTTCCCAGTTATATGTAAAATAGTGTTAATGATAGTATTTATATGTTTTAAACATTTGATTTTAAGACTTTGAATTCCAGATTCCTTTCCTTCCTCCCTTGTCACCCACCATTACTGGGAAGATAAGCAATTCAGTCTATGTTGTACATGTATAGGTATGGAAAACATTACCATAGTGGATATACTATAAAAGACTGACTATATTTCCCTCCCTCCTATCCCACTTCCCATTGGGTCTATCCCCTTCATTGATCCTGTCCCTTTTCAAAAGTGGGTGCTTCCAAGTTGCCTCCACCTCTTCCATCCCACCCTCCCTTCCATCATTTTCCTTCTAATCCCCTTGCCCCCTACTCTCTTGTAGGGTGAAATATCCTACTTAGGATGTATGTAATTCTCTCCCTGATGCAAATTCAATGAGAATAAGGTTTTGGCTTTTTGCCTTCCTGTTCTTCCCCTCCTTTGTAACCATTTTCCCTTGCGTCTTCTATAAGAGATAGTTTACCCTATTGTGTTTCCTCATTTCCTCTTGATATATTGCTCTCTCACCTCTTAATTCCACCTTTTAGATATCATGCCTTCCTATTAAATTCGACCTGTGGCCTCTATGTATTTATATGTGTAAAGGTATATATATATATATATATATATATATATATATGTATGTATTCATATGCCCATATACCCTTCTTCAAGTATTTTCGTATTGGGAAAAGTTTCATCAATTACACTTATCATTTCTCCATGTAAGAATGTAAATGGTTCAACTTTGATAATTTCATTAATGATTTCTTTTCCCTGTTTACCATCTCAAGCTTCTTGTATTTGAATGTCAAATTTTCTATTCAACTCTGGTTTTTTTCATAAAGAATGCATGAAAGTCCTCTATTCCACTGAATGACCCTATTTTCCCCTGAAACATGATACTCAGTTTTTCTGGGTAGGTGATTCTTGGTTTTAATCTCAGCTCTTTTGCCCTCCTGAATATCATACCCCAAGCCCTTTCATCCCTGAGGGTAGAACCTGCCCTATCCTGTTCTGTCCTGATTGTATTTCCACAGTATTCAATTTTGTTTTCTTCCTGGCAGCTTGTAATATTTTCTCCTTGGTTTGGGAATTCTGGAACCTGGCTATAATATTCCTACTAGTTTTCTTTTTGGGATCTTTTTCAGGAGGTGATTGGTGGATTCTTTCACCACCTATTTTACCCTCTGGTTCCAAAATATAAGGACAATTTTTCTTGAGAATTTCTTGAAGGATGTTTTCTAGTTTCTTTCTTTGATAATGGTTTTCTGGTAGTCCAATAATTTTTAAATGATCTTTCCTGGATATATTTTCCTGGTCACTGGTTTTTCCCAAGAAATATATCACATTGCCTTCTATTCTTTCCTTTGCTTGGATCTGCTTGACAACATCTTGATTTTTCATAAAGTCACTGGCTTCCATTTGCCCCAGTCTAATTCTGAAGGAATGAATCTCCTCAGTGAACTTTTGAGATTCTTTTTCCATCTCACAAATTCGGCTTTTTAAATCATTCTTCTCCTCATTGCCTTTTTGAGCCTCTTTTGCCATTTGAGTTAATTTATTTTTTAAGGTGTTATTTTCATCAGTCATACTTTTCTTGCATCTTTCTTATTTCTCTTCCCAATTTTTACCCACTTCTATTATCTGTTTCTCAATGTCTTCTGTGGCCCATAACCAGCTTGTATTTTCATTTGGGGCTTTTGGTGCAAGGGTTCTGACATCCCAGTCCTCCTCCTGTTCCATGCTTTGATCCTCTTTGCCCCCAAATACGAGTCTAATTTTCAATTTTTCTGTTTATTTTGTGTCCTTTGCCTAGGTATGTTGCCACTCAATTACTTGATTTTTAGACTTGTTGTCACAGTAGGACTCTGCCACCAGCCAGGGGAGCTTCTGTCCCAAATGCTGTGGTTTTCTCAGCTTCCAGAGTTATTAGTTGGATTCCCTCTCTGAAGCCTCCCCATGCTCTGGCAAGCTGGTCACAAACCCCAAGCTCTCCTCCCTAGACAGCATTCCAGATCCAAGAAGGTTAAAGCAAGAGAGATTACACACCCCAGACTGATTTCTGTATCCCCCTACAGTCTGCAGGCCAGTAGCTGAAGCTGCAACATGGTGGAGGCTGTGGCTGCTTAGCAGCTTCTCTTCCTCAGGTAAGGAGGGTGAAGCGCTCTCACAACTAGTCCCAGATTCCACAGGGCCCTGACTTCTCACTTTTTCCTAGGCTTTTTTGTTTAGATAATTTTGGAAACACCACAGCTCCTGATGTTCTGGAGTCCCTCTAGCTGGTTGCTTGTCCCATTATCCAGGAGCTAAAACCTTTGACTCACAGGGAACTGGGCTCACCTCCCAGAGTGCTGTGCTGGCCACTCCCTGCCAGGTTGCTGGGCTGTCCTCAGCTGGAAGTAAGTTTTTCTGTGTCATTTTATGTGGTCTCTAGCTCCAGAGTTTGTTCATAGTCGTCTTTTACATAAATTTGGAAGTGGTGGGAGCCGGAGCTCTTGGGAAATGCTGTTACTACTCCACCATTTTGATTCTGCGCCCTATTCTTTCTTGTAAAAGCAGATAGAAGAATCTGTGCTAGAAAGTCATACTGTGTGTGCTACGGTGCTTGCTCATAGTGGGAACTACAAGATGAATGCTTTAGGAATAATAACATTTCAGTGACACAAAGGTTGGATTATAGACATGAGAATGGAGGTAAGAATAATATGGAAAGAAAGCCATTTACAACACACATACTTACATATATATACAATTATATTATATATATAATATATTATTCTGGTTCTCTAATCTGTGAACACTTTTTTTGTTAAGCCATTTTAGTTAAACTTGATGTCTGGAAAGTGATGAAGTGTTTGATTCCTGAAGAGGACTACATAATAATACTATTTGCATAATACTACCTATAAGCAGGAGCATATGGAGAACATCATCCTCAACAGGACCTCCAATGTGGAGGACTTTTACAAAAGAATGATAAATGTCTGAGGTTAGCAGTTTCTCTCATTTTATGTTTTCCTCGTCATTAAACATCAGAGAATCACAATCAACTGAACTACATACATATTTCAAGGAATACATGGGAAACACCTTGTTGAAATATCACATAGAGTATAAGGCAACATCTTACTCCAGTGAATCAAATGCTTTCTAATCAATAAATGGGGATTCACATTCTTTGACCTTTGCAGACAAATATGGATCTGCTATAGATGTGGTCTTCTATGTGTTAGTATTTCAAAATGAGGAATGATCAGATGGTGCTAGGAAAGTATAATAGATAGATATCCTATGTTCTGTCTCGGTATCCTCATAACATTATAAGCTTTAGAGGAAGGTTTCTAGCATTTTGAATGGAATATCTATGGAGGATGTATGGGTGGGTATTGGAAAGAAAATCACAGGAGTAGAATGTAGGGATGATTGGCTGCAAAGTTAGAGGAAGTATACCCATCAACAAAAGCACAGCTTAAGGGTGGCTAGGTAGCACAGTGAATAGAGTACCTGCCCTGGAGTCAGGAGGACCTGAGTTTCAATTCAGCCTCAGAAACTTAACACAGAAATACAAAACAAAACAAACAAAACAAAATAAAACAAAACAAGACAAAACAAAAACTAGCCATGTGAGCTTGGGTAAGTTCTTAACTGCAATTGTACTCCAAAAATCTAAATAAATAAATAAACAAACAAACAAAGAAATGAATGAATGAATGAATGAGCAAATAAATAAATAAATGAATGAATGAATGAATAAATAAATGAATGAATAAATAAAATTGAAAATTGAAAAAAGAAAAATAAGAAAAATGCAGGTTAATCAAAGTGTCAAGTTACTACAGAAAAAGACATATACATACACACACATAGATACATCTATATACCTACACACATATGTATTTATATGCACGCACACACACACACACACACACACACACAAACACACACACTTGATCTGTTCCCCATAATATGCCAGTATCTTGTAATCTGTGATAACATTTCACCTTCTAATATTTTTTGTACTTGCAGGACATCAACACGATGCCTTGGGTACAATACCACTCAGGCAAGTTTTCCAGAGTCCATGGCATCCCCTTCTGGCATGTCAACCTACTTCTCTGATTTGAGAGCTCTGTAAAAATCTTCGTTTTGAAGAGGACCCAAGCAAGCTAAGTATCATTCCTCTCCTAATTACTTTCCAGGGGATCAGGTCATGCCTTTCATATGGATAACTTTACCCAAACTTCATTTTTGGGTCTTCTCCCATTAGAATATAGGTTCCTAGAGGGCCGAATTTGTCTTTGTTTTTGCTTACATTTGTACTTATCACAATTCCTGGCACATAAATATTTTATATAGGCTGCTTGCTTTCCTTTCTCATTTATTTTATATTAATCTCTTGAATTAGTTAGATTTTAGGTTTTGTGTTGTATAATATAACAGGTGATTTTTATTATTTATGAAACCATCACTTGAATAATTTGTTTAAATTAATTAAATATGCATGTATTCAATTCAGCTTTATCAACAACATACTGTCCAAAAATTTGTTTCTACACTTTTTATACAGAGAACACGTGTAGCATTACAGTAAAATATTTCATTAGGTAGAAAACTATTTTCACTAATAACCTTTTTCTAAAAGCATGCTACTTATTAACCAGTTTACATTTCTATGTAATATAGGCATTTGAAATTATATATAGTAATGTTCTCATCTCTCAACAAGTGAGGGAGGGAGAAATTCTTTGAGTAGGAATTGTCTGTGTCATGATAGTTTATGAAAGAATTTACTGAAGTAGGGTGCAGAAATGAGGAAGAACTAGAACTATACTCTGGGAAGTTAGACATTTCTGCTTTTTTTTTTTTTTTTGAAGAGGGGAGGGAAGAGCAATTGGGGTTGAGTTGCCCAAGGTCACACCGCTAGTTTTTGTGTTAAGTGTCTGAGGCTGGATCTGAACCCAGGTCTTCCTGACTCCATGGCTGGTGCTCCATTCACTGAGCCACCTAGCTGCTCCAAAGTTAGATATTTCTAATGGATAGGACAGGGCCAAATTGATATGTCAGCAAAGCTATAGTTTGTTTTCAGATTTTCAATAGAAATGTCACAGCTACAAGGTCCCTTAGACATCATCTCTCCAGTTACACCCCACAAACTATTTTTACTTAATTAATTTGATGCCTATAGAGATGAAATTATTTAAATCTAAATACATAGTGGCAGAGTCATAACTAGAGCCCAGGTTTCCTAAGTTCAAGATCAGTTTGCTTTTTATTAGTTCACTTCTAGCCTACCTTTCTATTTTTATGTTTTCTCTCCAGGTACTCAGGGTCCTTATTTGGTTTCTCACTTCTGAACTCCCCAATAAGATATTTCAATTGGACCTTTATTCCCTCAGCTATACTCCTGATTTGATCACTCCTTTTCATGTTCCTACTCTAGAGAAGTTCTGTCAAAACATAGCAGTTGTGTGACCTATTCTGAAGGAAACAGCTGTCAAATAATTATCATTTGGAAAGCATTTGATAAATTAATTTATTGATGCTAGAGATATCTTGTAGGTCTACATGTGTAATTCTCTAAGAAACATTTATACATAAATAGAAGAGAATCCTTTTATAATATAAAGGAAAGTGATAATGGTGAATTTTTAAATATCAGATGTAGTAAGATAGACATTTTTGAGTCACAATGGAGATCTTTCATTAGAAGTGTAACTGGGAATTTTTGTACCTGGGAAAAGGAAAGAAAAGTCACCATGAATTTGGAAAGAGGTAAGACAAATTTCCTAGAAAATCAATGTGAATATATGCATATGTATGCATACATATACCCACATGCATACACATATGTGTATCCATATTTCTCTTTGTGTATATTGTGTCTGTGTGATATATTTAAGAAGGAAGGTTAATTTGAGATGTCTAAGAGAAAATATCCAATAGCTAGTGCACAGTAACAGAATGGAACTAAGGAAAGTGACTCAGAGCTAAGGAAACTAAGGAATTAGTTGGAACTAAGGATAGAGATATAGATACAGGAATAAAATATAAATATATAATATTATAATATTTATAATAATTATATTATATGTAATGTATATTATATATAATACAATATATAATAATTATAATATATATATAATTATAATAAATATAAATAAATAATTGATGGATGAACCACTGAGAATTAATATTATCACTGTGAGATGGTATAGGAGAAGGAGACCATGAGAAATTGACCAAAACAGTCTACAGGAATTGCACAATTAGAGGGCAGGACATGAATTAGATTCCAACAACAGACTGATAAGGAGTGGTCCTACAAATGGGAGGGTAACTAAGGGAATGTAGTGTTACCATCTTCCCTACTCTCACCATCTTGTCCCAGTCTCTGCAAATATATAGGGTCAGCCACACCCCCACCCCCACCCCCACCTCCTTCTCCCTCAGAATAATTTAAATGCTATCATTGAACACTTAAAACATTTTAGAGGCAAATTGCTCACTATGGCATAAGTATTTGCCTTATTATAAAGTTCCAATGATTTCTCTCTACTTCTTCCTTTGAAATAACATGTCATCTACCTCCTAAATTAAACGTAGTCACAAGAATAAGACCATTTTATCTTTCAAAGGTAGCTAGGGTAACTCATCTGTGCATGTGGCAAGAATTACTGTTACCCATTACTATTATGAATATGTCAAATTCTTCCTGTGCTAAATCTTTATAAAACCACAAGATAAATTCAAGCAGAAATTAAACTTCTGGATTGGTGTTTATTCAGTAGTCATAAACTCTTTTTGTTGCAAAATTGTCATCTTGAATGAATATAGAGATTTGTCAAGACATACTATCCAGGATAGACTAGTATACCTGAAGTGTAGCTTTCCCTACTTTTTCCTTTGTGTTGTATGTTTGGAAAAATCTTATCTCTCTGACCATACATCCAAATGACTTGGGTTGAAAAGATTCTAGAGTGTTTGGGATGTGCTAAATTCTATTTGTAGCAATTCGATTCACAAACCTAATGGCAGTCTTTACACGAACCCAGCACAGAAGGCAGTTCAAATTACTCAGGTATATTCCTGAGGAGTGGTTTGATTAAAGGATTATATTCACAAAATATTTCTCTAATTATGGTAATTTAAAGTTCAGTTTGAAATCTTCCTTTCCTTAGTTTCCCTGGTTTCCTTCAAGAATCTTATCAACTCTTACCTTTTATAAAAGGTCTTTGCTCATGCCAGTGACTTCTCCTCTGAGATTACTTATTGTCCATTCTTTACATGTTTTCCATGTACTTATTAAATTATATGTTGTTACCCTCATTATAATTCAAGCTGCTTAAAGGCAGGAAGTGTTCCCCCCCCCACATTTTTTTGTATCACCAGTACTTGCCACTGTACAAGGTACATATGAAGTGATTAGTAAATGCTTCTTGACTGACAAAATGCTGCACTGCTTTTAAAATAAATGAATATGAATACATGTATATAGACATATATACTTAATAAATATATACATATGTAGACACAGAAACTGGCACATATTTACATATACATACATATATATACAAATACATGCATGCATACACAGATAGATAGATAGATAGATAGATAGATGATAGATAGCTTATACAGTCCAATCAATGTACATTCCAGAAAAAAGCAATTTTATGTTCTGACTACTATGAAAGATAACAAAATATTCTCTACCATAATTTCCCTGGTGTTCACAGAAATAAAACAAACAAAAAAAGAACAGTTTTTTTATTTTAAAAATATATTATTCATTTCAATATTCTTTTTAAATTTTGAGTTTTTTAAAGTAAATTTTTAAAATTTTGAAAAAAATTGGTTCATTTTGAAACACATTTTATGCATTTTAGATCACACGATCTATTATGGGAATGGGGGTATAAGATCTCCCTAGGCCCTTTGAGAGTCTTACTTGACTCTGAGAACCTTCCTTGATTCGAAAATATAATCTGCCCCCTAATAGGCTGAATGTGGTCACATGGAACCTGTGGTGGGAGGCTTGTTTCTCTGGAATGCTCAAAACTTGTTACTTGGTGATTGGGCAGGGGATCAAGAGGGCTGTGACATTCTCTGATCTAGGAGAAAGCTTTATATATATCCTGATGTGAGCTTTAATTTTGGGGTTCACTTTGGGAAGAGTTGTATGATTTGATGAGACAGGACTCTAAGCAGCCATTCAGCCCTCTGCTTTGAAAACTCAGATATTAGTGCTTCCCTCTCTGGTAACTGACTAGGTATGGATGTAATGGTGAGACAGCTGGAATCCTGTCTGCTGATCTGTTTCTCTGTCTGCTTGCAACTTCTGCTTGTAACTTCTTTTTATTATCTGAAGTTCTAGGTGCTGACCTTATTTGCCCCTGAACTAGGTAAATGACATATGTTTGATTAAAGCAAGACTGTTAAGAAAATTTTAGCTGCTTTCCTTTAGAAAAGCAGATCTAAGAACTTGTGTTGGCAGCCACCCTAGGGTGGCTAGATGTTAGGGTGCTTGCTGCAACAATGACAGAAGATAATAGCTAGAAATATTTCAAAGTGATAAGAACATTATAGTAAAACAGCTACCATTTTATTTTACTATTGATGAGAGATTAAGACATGGATTTGCAGATACCTTTTCAATGCTTTGAAAATTACTAGTAAGAGAGTATAGATGTTTTGTTTCATTTTCTCAAGGAGTTATCTATGCCCAGTATATCTGGCTGGCTGCAGATGACTCTCCTCTTTCTTGTGCTAATACTGATGTTAATACCTAAGGAATCTGAAAGCTGATAAGGTTTTTTTATGAAATCATTTGCCTTAAACAACTATCACCTATTAGTTTTATTTTTTATTTTTTTTATATGCTACTTTTCACTTCTATTAAGCTTTCCTTTCTAGAATGATATAGGATATGAGTTATGAAACCTTATCTCTTACCTACTAATTAACTGATGGAATTAAATGATATGTTAATGGATTTAGGAACAATTCAGCATGAAGTTTGCTCTGTCCTTTAGCTTTGGCCATGTCCTCATACTGTATTTGGCACTTCAGTAATAATACCTTTGAGAATCAAGAATTTTTGAGTCTGAAGGAACCTTAGAAATTATGTAGTTCAATTTCATTTTAGAAATAAATAACTGAGACAGTTTGTAATATACTCAAAATCACACAGCCACTTAATTGAAGTTAAATAAAACTTGGATTAGAACTGAGGTCTCTTGAAGTCTTTTGCTTTTTTCCCATTCACTATTCTGTTGTTCAGTTTGACACTTTTCTTAAGGGTTACTTAAAATTTAGTTTGGGATTTTCCAGTGCTTTTGTCATATTAGTTAGTCCTTGGATCCCTCAAAAAAAAGCCAAATTTGTTTATATTTTTCTTCCCTGTAATTTTTAACATTAAATACTTTTAAATCTGAATTAACCTTAACCTAACTAACCAGAATGCTCAACTAACATGTTTTCTATCATCATTCTTTTTAGGAGAAAGAGTCACAGTGCAAGAAACTGAGACATATCAAGTATATTTGGTACAGCTCCATCTTTTAAAGAATGAATTGAAGTGAATGCAGATGTAAGCAAGCTGCCACTTCTTATATTTCTATATCTTCCATATTATAAAATGAAAATTCTTATTCAGAATGATGGTTGAGTCACTTCAAGATGTTGAGTTGTGAAATAAATTATAAGGAACAAATAGTCAAACTCATTGTACAAAAAATTTCTGAAATCTCTGAAAGAAATTAAAATCATCCAGACACCCTCTTGATGGTTTGGGAGTTAAACTCCAATTTGCAAATTATTCAATTAACAGAAATATCTCATATTATTGTCCCCTTAATAAAGCTTTTGTTTTGCTAAGACTTTTTTTTTTTTCTTGTTCATTCTTCCTTATTTTGGGGCAATTGTCAAGGGCAATAGATACAGCATATTTAAAGTAATTCCTCAGTGTTTCTCTAAGACAATACCAGCATTATAAGTCAGCTTAGTGTCCCAGGCACCCAGTTCAACAACTGAAAACAAATTGTGTTACTCTTGCAGTTGGAAAAGAAAATGATTTTCAAAAATTCTACAATGCCCTCTCCTGTGAGTTTCTTGATTTACTCTTCTAGAATCTTGCTGTTCTACAGCTGCACAGTAACTTATCAACTATTGTGACTATCCATTGAATTATTCATGAATTTTTCAGTAGTTTACTTTTAAGAAATAAGATCTGTTATAAAAGAAAAAAAATTATTGATCTTTGTCATCCCTTAAGCTACTATTTTATATTTAATTTCACCTTCAGTGCTAAATTTCTAGAGTTCACAATACACAGATACATAAATACACATAAATTCATACATATATATTGCTTGCATACAGAAGACTTAAATATATAATATGCTATTAGTATATAAAATATGTACATGGCTATGCATTTGTGAATGAATATTCATTATTCTTACATCATTTAAATTTATTAATGGATTTCTTTTACTATATTAATCCATACCTTGTAAGCCTATATGATGATTGCTTATATGTTTATGAAAGTTCTGTAATTTAAAATTAAGTTTGTATCTCTTCAATTAACAACTTGTTTTTTACCTCTCCTTGCTGAGTTATCTATATATCTTCATTAGTCACTATCTATAGCTTTCAATTTCTTCTATGCTTACACTGTATGAATTCCACTACTTAGGGTTAACAGTAGTTGTTCTTTTTAGGCTAGCAAGAGAATAGGCAGAAAAGTGTGTCATTTCTATCTTATTGTGTGGGTTGAACTACATTCTTCCTTGTTTGTTTCCTCCTTCCCCATTGAGGAGTTCCTTTTTCCCTAGGCACTCTCTCAGAACCCTTTTCTCTTTGGGAGTGGTTTCCTGTCAAATAAAGCCACTGGTAATTATGAGCACTTGACAATGACAGCCAATTAGCTTTTCAATATTACTGGTTCATATTAATCCCCAGGGAATCCTGGGGATTCGTAAATGTATTCTTTCTGATCTGGGAAGCTGTTAAAATAGATCAATAACTCTCTCCTTTAAGTAAAAGACCATAGTCAGAAACCTCCCTCTCACAGATATAGTAAATCTCTGTTACTTTTAGATTCTCTCCAGTCATTCCTTTCAATACTGCATTCAAATGATAGCAAGCAGATGAGAAATTCTGTTAATGAACAGATGTATCATCATTTCCAGCTTAACAAATACAATAAACTTTTAGTTCAGAAGTATAAAAAATCCCCCAAGCTGCAAGAAAAGCCTCTGTTTCAAAGGGAGTACGCATATCCTATCAAGAAAGAATGGAGAAGAGCAGGGGAGAATAAATGTCTTTGGATTTTGGTATCCAGGTCAAAAAGTTTTGAGCAATGCAGGTACCTCAATGTGAATGACCTTTGCTCACTATGTCATACCTAGCTCAAAAATCCCAGCAGCTGCTGATAATTTCCCATCTGTTGTTGCATCTCATTAGTTCGTGCCATTCCTCCCACTTCACAAGATCATCGTGGGAGGGACAGGCTTAGGGGTCAAGTTCAGCATCTCTGCCAATAGAAATAGGTATTTCTTCTAAAGTCTATTGAATTGCTTGTCTCTTGGGTCATGGAAGTTTCTCATTCCTCTTAATGTATCTTCTATAGATTTTAGATACTATGACCCAATTCATTTCTATGAATGAGCTTTATGAAATCCATTCTTTAAAAACCCTGTATGGATGCTGGACCATCTTTTTCCACCCTCAGTGAACTTTATTATTGTGGGAAAGGTCACTTGCCAACATTTCTTTTCTTTTTTTGCTATTTTTTGGAGGGTCATTGGGGTTAAGTGACTTGCTCGAAGTCACATGACTAATAAGTGTGTCAAGTGTCTGAGGCTGGATTTGAACGCAGGTTCTCTTGACTCCAGGGCTACTGCTCTATTAACTGTGTCACCTAGCAGCCCCACTTCTACTGCAGAAGATTTAATATGGTAATTCTCATCAACAGTTTATCTTCCTTTTGAGCAATGACATTGTAATTAAAATGAGGTAATTCATATTTTCAACTTTTAACAGAGTGAACTCTAGCAAATACCTAAAGAGTTGAAACCCCATTATAACTCTGATGCACTTCCATAGCATATTTACAGTGACCCATTTCTCAAGCTTGTCATTCTTGATTTTCTTTAGCCCTCCATCACAATAGCACCTTTATTGCCATTGATCCTCATTGAAATATGTATTTTATCCCTAAAACAATTATTTCATTTATGTATTCATATGTGTAAATACATAAATACACAGCATGCATATATAGATTGAAACATATACACATATATGTATATACTATGCAAAAAGAATGAACCTATTTTGTCATGCTACTGGGAAGGGAGAAGACAAACACTGCTCTTGTTTACAAATAGACTGTGTCAAACTAATCTTTTATATACTTACGATACGTATAGGAAATATGATGTGACCTATTTGTATAATGTGTTAAAGTAGTGCTCTGCTATACCTTGATGTCTTGTCTGTGAATATGTGTGTGTGTATTGTATGATGTATGTGTACCTGTGTGTGTGTGTGTGTGTGTGTGTGTGTGTGTGTCTGAGTGTAGACTTGTGATTCAAGTGTTAGTGGCAATCCTGGAGTCAAATCTCCTCCGTGTACACATAGTAAATCTATGTCAAGGACAGGACTTGAATTCTAAGAAAATTGCCTCCAACGCCAGCTATATATTCCTTGAACTATATTGTCATTCAATATTTATAAATATTGGCTTAGTGACATGGTTTCCTGGCTTTATATTTTGACTTTTCTCCCTGAGAATTGGGGAAATAATTGCCCAAAGTGATATGAAATAAGTAGTTTAAGTATTAACTTTTCTAGGGATAGGATATCAAGATACTAAAACAGATTTTTTTGACCAGGTTAATTTGAACTATATGGTACAGTTTTTCCATGGAAAAACAAAAGAAAGAGAAGAACAATTGTCTATAATTCATCAGCTTTCCTTAAGTATATGTTTAAACTGTCATCTTTAATGGTTCCTTTGGAATAATAGAGGATAAAAAACTTTTTAGTAAGTTTCTTAAGGGAAGAAAAAGTTCATAGAGCCCAAAATTGGCTATCCTCCCTTAAAGTTTTATTATCTAAGTTCACCATATCAAAATTTGACAAAAGACCTACAGCTAACTATAGCCTTATAAACCTCATAAAATTAGATATATGTGAAATAGGGTTAGAATCCCCAAAGGAAACTAGATTTCATTATTTTGAGCCCTTTCCTGGAACTACCTGTTATGAGAAAGCTTTAAATATATTCATCCAGAGAGAATTTAATGTTCATTTTATTGAAATAATTCTCCTGTAGGGAGTCCATTTTGTAGTTACAATCTCTTAATTTAGAAATACATATCTTTTTAAATTTTTTTCTATACTAACCACCTTTTATCATTTCAGTTCAAACTCAGCTTTGTGCATGTCTGTTTGTTGAGTTTCCTGTAGTGATGCATTTTTTAAAATCAACTTTGACATAGTTCTAGCTATCTTTGTCTAAAAGCAATCCAATTTAATTAAATATAATCCATGTCTGAATCCAGTTAAGTTTTAGGTCAGTCTTTTCTTTCCCATTGACTAGCTTCCCACGTCTCACTGTTAATGAATGAAGTTCCCAATCAATGGTATACATAAGGCAAAAACCAAGAAATATGACCCTTTTGTGGCTCCATAGTCCACTGTAGTGGTGTGTAGTTTTCTACTATTATTGCATCATAAGTAGCAATTAAAATTCAAAATGGAAGCAAAACCATGGAGAGCAAAACCTGGTAGTTGGCAAAAATATTTTAAAAGTAAGAGAAGGTAAATCACTAGTCTATTCATAGCTTAAATCTCTTCTAATTTTAGGAAATATAGCAAGAATTTATCCTCAGTGAGAAGCATTATATTCTATTCTCCCAAGGACAAAATTAATCCTGTCAAAATATTCATCATAATTGGGGCATCACAGTATTTCAGATTTAGTCCTGAATTCTTTCCTGGAATGTCAAATTAACTTTGCATTTTGCCAAGAATTCTCTTTTTTTAGGCAGTAGGTCAGTAGATATAGTTGTAGCCAGCACTGTCAAAATAGTTTTGACAGGAGCAAGCCAAACAAGTCTTACCTTGAAAATTAAGGGCAAAACAAAATATGTACATGTTGTGAGGGGGTGTCTTTTTAGCAACAGTTGAGATAAAACACTGGCATAATGCCTTAAGGATATATTAAGCTTATATATATGATTCTACTTATAATTAAACTATGTCTGAGATACTGCAGCAGTGCAGATATGATACTTTATATATCTTTTTTTGGGGGGAGGGCAATTGGGGTTAAGTAACTTGCCCAAGGTCACACAGCTAGGTTTTTATTTTTGTGTGCGTTAAGTGTCTGAGGTCGGATCCAAACTCAGGTCCTTCTGACTCCAGGGCCAACGCTCTACTCACTGCACCACCTAGCCGCCCCCTGCACTTTATATATCTTAATGGAGTTTGAAGATGCAGCTAAGGTTCATAGATTCGTAGCATACTAGATTTAGAGCTTGAAAGACCTTAGAGTCCATGAAGTTCATCAAATTCCATTATTATATAAGAAAGGACTCTTAGAACAAGAGAGGTTAGAGTTGCCTAAAATCTTGAAGATAATTAAGTCATACCCAGAGAGATACATTTTTAGAGTTGTGAGGGACCTTAGAATCTATAAAGTTAAACCCTTATGTTGTACAGAAGAATCTGAACCCAAAGAAAGTATATCTTTGACAGCGGTCACAGATTTTGAGTATAGCTTTCTATCCATGGTATATATCTGGGACTTGAACTCAGCCCTCATGATTCCAAATCAATTACTATTTCCACTCTGGAACAAAAAATTTTGAAGAAAAAATGATTCTAAGTTATAAACAAATCAAGCCAAAACAAAAGAACAAAAACCTTTATTCCTTATTGGTACAGACTACTATACCTTTAATTTCTCAATATTTTCCCATTGCACCCAGTACTGGGTACATAGAAAGCATGTAATGAACATTTGATGAGTGAATATGATTGTGTCCATGTATAGAGAAACTTTGTAGCATGACAGTTTGTCTTTTACTAAACTTAAAATTTAAGCAATTTGATGTCTGAGAAGTGAACTGGTCTCTTTTGGTCACAATTTTTTCTTTAGCATCCTTCTGGAATATTTATATATTTACCTGGCACAGAAGCCATACCACTTGAGAAAAGAATTCTCAGAGCAGGTATAGAAAGATTTGTATCATTTCATATCTAAGCCCAAAGGAGAGAATCTGCTTGATTTGACTTTTTATAATCCAAGGAATGCCATTGATACAATAGAAAACTAAAGTTTAAGCTGACTTGTATTCATTTTCTCCCTTTGCAAACAATTGTCTTCCTAAGAGTTTCTATGATACCATATAGTTTCTGGATTTCAGTTGCTTCTAAACCCTCTCTAGTCTGGCTTCCAAACTCAACATTTAGTTGAAACTAATGTCTCCAAAGTTTACAATGATCTCTTTTTTTGGCAAATCTAAAATATTTTCTCCCTCCTCATCCTTTGACCTCTCAGAAACTTTTGAAACTATTGACTACCAAGCACTACCTTCCCTAAATTTTCATAAATTTTTTGTCTCTGTTCCTAGCTTCATCACTAGTCTTTCTCACTCCCCTTTGATTTATCTTTACACAGGTCATAGCTATTAAACAAAGGTTTCTCCCAAGACTTTATCTTAGACCTCTTCTTATTTTCCCCTGTACACACACACGCACACACACACACACACACACACACATGCGCACACACACATATATACATATATATATACACAAACATATATGTATGTTGCATATAAATGGGTGTCTGTGTGTGTATTTCCCCTTTATTTGATTATGTCAATAGCTACCAATTTTTATATCTATACAGATAAATTCTTAATCTTTATATCCAAGCCCAGTCTCTTCTACTGAGTTTCAGTCTTATGTCACCAATTAATTAACCTTTAGAACTATCAAGTGTCTCAAACTCATCTTGTCCAAAACAGAATTCATTTTTCTTCCCCAAATCCTTACATGAGTAAAGGGTTCCTATTTTTAGGAGGGGGCATTACTATCCTCAGTGTTACCCAGGTTCATGACCCTAAGTGTATGCTCCTCAATATCAGTCTCTCCAAATATCCAATTTTATTATCAAACCTTCTCATTTCTGCCTTCAAAACATCTAGTGTATATATTCTCTTACCTCTACTTATTTAACTACCACCTTATTTCAGGCCTTCTTCATTTCCTACTTAAACTATTATAATAATTTTCTAACTGGTCTCTATACCTCTAGGCTACTCCCCCAATTCTAATCTACTTCCATTCTGTTGTTCAAATAATTTACCTTAAGTGGAGCTCTGATGATGTCTGCTTCCACATTCACCAAATATTCAATAAATTGCAGTGGCTTTTTCTTATCTCCAGAATCAAATATAAATTATTTTATGTCATTTAGAATCCTTTACAACCTGACCCCTTCATACTCTATATCTTGCAGACCTGTATGCACTATAACTTAGTGGAACCAACCTTGCTGTTCTTCATATAGGACATTCCTACTCCAAACTCTACTTTTTCACTGTCTGTCTCCCATGTCTGGAATTGTAGTTCCTCTTTAAATCTATATCCTGGTTTGTATAGTTTCTTCAAGACTCAGCTTAAAATCTCACATCCTATTTTGTGAAAAATTAACCATTTTTTGGTCAATGCCCTTCTGTGATGGATCTCAATTCCTCCCACCGTGGTAGCACTTTTGCTCTGAGATTACCACCCATTTAAAATGTATATACCTTGAATGTACTTTTTTTAATGTCATCTCCCTCATAAGAATGTGTACTCCTTGAGTTCAGGGACTCTGTCTGTCTGTCTTTCCGCATATATGTGATAACTAATTCACCTTTGTGATTCCCACATTTCACAAAGGTTATCATAAATCTGGCTCCATTTTAAGTTTATTTGAAAAATTAGCTATTAGGTTTTTTTAGAATTTTTGATCTGATCTGTAATTACATTGATGTAGGGAGCTCCCTGTGAGAAAAACTCCTCTACCAATGGTGAGTGTAATCTTTTCTGTGTTATCTAGTCTTAGAGAGAGATTTGTCTGGGGATACTAAGAGGTTAACTATGAGTCATTTAGCCAGTATGTGTCAGATATAAGATATGAACCAAATTCTTCTCACTTTTTTAGGACAACTTACTATCCACTGTGGACATTACAAAAATACAAAGCCATGTATATTTTTTCCCTAAAATAGTGGCATAGGGCGGAGCCAAGATGGCGGAGTAGAAACAGCTCATCCAAGCCTCTCTGCCCCCAGATTCCCCACAAACTATGTAAAAAAGGACTCTGAACAACTTCTGGAGCCCCAGCACCCACAGAACGACACAGAGAAGCTAACCTCCCGCTGAGGACAGCCCAGCAGACCTGCAGGAAGGCCCAGCGCAGCGGTCTGGGAGCCGGCACCACGCAGAGCGCAGAGTGCAGGAGCGGAGCCGAGCCGAGCCCAGGTCCGCGTGAGCCGAGGTTTTAGCCCCAGGGCGGCAGGGCCAGCAGCCAGCTGGAGGAACCCCAGAACACCAGGAGCAGTGGCGACTCGAGAATTATCAACATAGACATGCCTAGGACAAAGTAAGAGGTTAGTGTCCTATGGACTTTGGGACCTGTATTTGGGGAATGCGTCAGCTCCCTCCCCTGGGGGCTAGAAGCCGCTGAGGAGACACGCCATTTTGTAGCTTTCAGAGGCATTTCCGGCTCCCAGCCTACGAATCGTGGGGAGATCCAGCGATCATTCTTGGGGGGTAATCGCTCTTGCTTTAACCTCCCTGGATCTGGATTGTGATCTAGGGTGGAAGTTGTGGGTGGGTTTACAGCTTGCCAGAAACGGAAGTTGCCCCCCACACGTTCTGGACGAAAATTCCTCTAGCTGGCCTTAAAGCCATAGTGTGGCAACAAGCCCAAAAGTCAAGCAATCAAGTGGCAACATGCCAAGGCAAAGGAAACAGAAAAATGCAACCCTAGACTCCTATTTTGGGGGCATAGAGCGGGAAAAGGACTGTGAGGTCAAAAGTCCTGCTCCAAAAGCCCCAGGGGAAAACATGAGCGGGTTGCAGGCCATAGAGGACCTTAAGAGGACTTTAAAAATCAAATAAGAGAAGTGGAGGAAAAATTGGAAAGAGAAATGAGAAGGATGCAGGAAAAGTATGAAATGAGGGTCAACAGCCTGACTGAGAAAAACAACACCTTAAAAAATAGACTGACTCAAATGGCAAAGGAGGCCCAAAAGGGCAATGATGAGAAGAATGCCTTAAAAAGTCGAATTTGCCAGATGGAAAAAGAATCTCAAAAGCTCACTGAGGAGATTCATTCCTTCAAAGTTAGACTGGAGCAAATGGAAGCTAGTGACTTTATGAGAAATCAAGATACTATTAAACAGATCCAAACAAATGAAAGAATAGAAGGCACTGTGAAATATCTCATGGGAAAAACCACTGACCTGGAAAATAGATCCAGGAGAGATAATTTAAAAAGTATTGGACTACCTGAAAGCCATGATCAAAGAAAGAACCTAGAAATCATCCTTAAAGAAATTCTCAAGGAAAATTGCCCTGATGTTTTAGACCCAGAGGGCAAAATAGAGGTTGAAAGAATCCACAGATCACCTCCTGAAAAAGATCCCCAAAAGAAAACTCCCAGGAATATTATAGCCAGGTTCAGAATCCCCAGATCAAGGAGAAAATACTACAAGCAGCCAGGAAGAAACAATTTCAATATTGTGGAAACACAATCAGAATAGCCCAGGACCTGGCAGCTTCTACACTGAGGGATCGAAGGGCATGGAATATGATATTCCAGAGGGCAAAAGAACTGGGAATGAACCCAAGGGTCACCAACCCAGCAAAACTGAGTATTTTGTTTCAGGGGAAAATATGGTCATTCAGTGGAATAGAGGACTTTCAAGCATTCTTGAGGAAAAAACCAGAACTGAATAGAAAATTTGACATCCAGACACAAGAAGGAAGAGATGCCTGAGAAGGTAATCAGGGAAAAGAAATCAAAGGAACTTATCAAAGTTGAACTATTTACATTCCTATATGGAAAAGCAATATCTGTGACTGATAATATCTTTCCCACTATGAAAATAATGGAAGAAGGGGGTGTGTTCATACGAATACATATGTGAATGTGTGTGTATATGGTTACAGTTATATATGGATAGGGGGCATAGGTTGATTTTGTTGGGAAGGGAGAGTACTCAAGGGATGAAATTATGAGGTGAGAGAGGAAAGTGGCAAGAGGAGATGGGGAGAGACATGGTAGGGTAAACTATCTCATGTAGGGGAAGTGGTTGCAAAGGAGGGGGAGAATAAGGAAGGCTAAAAAAGCAAAACCACATTCACATTGAATTTGGTTCAGGGAGAAAATGACATACATACTAAATGGGATCTCTCAACCTGCAGCAGGATAGGGGGAAGGGGGATGAGAGGAGGGATGATGGATGGGAGGGCATCCTTGGGGTGAGGGGAGGTTGGAAGTACCCACTATAGAAGAGCGACAGGATCATGTAGGGATTCGACCAGGTGGGGGGTGGGATGAGTGGGAGGGAATTATAACCAGCCTTGTACAATATATCTACTATGATAATGTTTTGCATAGCTAGACAGGTACAACATATACTGAATTACTTATCTCCCAAGAAGGAATGGGTGACAAGGGAGGAAGGAAATGGATCTGAAATTCGAGGTCATAACATTAAATGTTTCAAATATATATATAAATACTATTATTAATACTCTTTTGTCTATAATTGGGAGATAAGATGTGCAGGCATTGGGACACAAAGATTCATCTTCCTCTAATGGAGAAGTCGATGGGGGTATGGGAGAAGGTATGGGAGAGAGCAGATTGGAGGAAGTGATATCTTGTGGGACTGCTATTCTGGGAGGTTGGGTAGGGAAATAATGGGGGGAAAATGATTGTAACTCAAAATCTGGCGGAAATGAATGATGTAAAACAGAAGTTAATAAAGCATTTGTTTAAAAAAAAATAGTGGCATAGACTTCTTGAAGACATTTCATTTACCTCATTAGGGTTATAATGAGCATCAAATTAAGTAATACATATAAGGAAATCCATTTATGTACAAGCATAAGTCAGTTGGCATTTTTATTACTATTCTATCATTAGGACTTTAGTCTTGTCTTATTCTGTTGTACTTCTAGAGTAGCTGAGAATCGTGCCTATAGTTTTTACTGTGAAGAAACTTCTAAACTTTTTCTTTAGGTAGAATAATGGTGATGATGATGATAGATGATATTTAATTAGTGATTTAGTTTAACAAAGCCTTTAGATATATTATTTTATATTTATTTTCACAATAATCCTAAAAATAGATGGTATTTTATTTTTATTTTATACAAGAAATATTTGAGATAGGCAAGTGCTAAGAAATTTTGTTTCAGTTTACATATTTGAGAATTATTTTAAGTATTCCCAACTTCATGTCCAGCACTCCATCTAACTCCTATATTATTGATATTTTATTGTAATGTGTGCTAACAATTTTATCTGAATACTCCAGAGAATTCTACAGAATTAAGCATGACTAAGTGGCTTTCCTTTAAATGTTAATCTTATTAATTTTATGAGTATCATAGATTCATTGATCCCCCACATTTATATGCTCTATCCTGTTTCCCACTTAATTTCCCCCTGAACTGTAAAGTTTTGCTTCTTTCCACCTCTTTAGAATGTCTTGGTGTCCAGACTTGAACACTATTAATTTTAAGCAGATAGGTATATGTAATAAATTCAATCAAAGAAGCCTTAGCAATAACAAAGAGCAGAGTAATAGAGGAATAATTCTTCATGTTATATACCTACCTATAACTCCAATTCTTCTTCTCTAGGATAAAATTGAATGAGGGAAAAACAAAACAAAACAAAAAACTTCTTACATTAAAACTATAAAATACTCTCCACACCTCCACCCCTATGGCACTAATATATATCTTAAAGTCACACTTTAGTGTAACTTTAAACATCCTCCCTAACTCTGGAATCTTCTACTTCTCCCTATCTGGGGATGTAGGCTCCTTTAATACTGCCTCTATTTATGTGTATTACCCCATATTTAAGAAAAAAAAAAGAAATAAAAACCTTCATCACCATTTTTATAACCTATGATACTCTATCTTTCTTTTTAATATTATTTTCCTCAAAACTCTTCTAAACATCCTTATTTCTAAGGAAGGAATTCGATATCTTGTAACTATAAAGCTCATGATTATAATGTGATCCTCCATTCCTCACTTTTCCTCACCTGATTTATCTAATCAATTATAAAATATTTTTGTTTCTATTTCCAAAAACATGTCTTGAATCTGATCTTTTTTTTCCTATATTACATGGCCACAAATACAGTTTATGTCCTTTTGTCTATATTATTGCAACAGCTTCCTAATTGTTTCCTCCATTTCAAATCTCTCCTCATTACAGTCCATGTTGCACACTGTTGCCAAAATTATTTCCTAGTAAAATGCATGACCAAGGTTAAATTGGTTTGATATATCTCTGATCTGTTTAAATTGCTTTAGATTAATTTAACCTGACTTACGTGCATTCTGACCAGTTTATACTGATTAAATATGATACTGACCAGTAGCTGGTTTAATATGATTCTGAACAGTTTAGTCTGGTTCTGACCTGTTTAAATTTTAGAATGGTTTTATTCAATTATAATCAGTTTAAATGTCTTAATCCAGTTCTGACCAGTTTAAACGATCTGGTTTAATTCAGTTTTGACCAATTATATTTAATGATTCAGAGAAGTTTAAATAGTTTAAATCAGTTCAGACCAGTTTAAACATTAAAACTAACTGATTCTCACTAGTCTAAACCTGTTTAATATTATTCTGACCAGATTAATTTAGATTAATCGAGGAATTTATAGGTATAATTCCTGGCTATGATATTTACAATAAATATCTACTGTTCAGTTTCTTCCTTTGCATTTTGCTATGTGCCAAAATTTCTATTCATATCCAGGGATTTTTTTAAAGTCATCTATCTTTTCTTGCAATTTATCTCCCCCCCCCCCCCGACCCTTCACAAAGTATATGAGAATTTCTAAAGTCAACTTGAAACTAAATCTATGGTTATTAATGATTTGTATTTGGAAACAGAGACATAGAAAAAAATCAATCATTAAAAATGTAATTAATAAAAATGGAAATTGAGCAATAGAAATATTTTTATTATCCACCCCTCAAATGAATTCTCTACATTAGAGATTCCAGGCTTACAGCATGCAGGACATATTTGGCTTGCAAAACTCCAGAGTGAATCAGATTGAAATTTAATTTCAAAATGTTTAACAATATAAATAAAAATACAGTAAAACAAGAATAATGTTATTTTGTGATTTTCTAAGTCAATATTCAGCCTGAAGTGATGTGTTTCTATTTGTCTACTTCTTTTTATTAAAGTCAGTGAAATTCCTTCATGGCTTAGACAATTTTCATCTTTGTATTTTATACTCCCAGAATTAACAGAGTGCATTGTATATACTATACCCTTAAAATAGTGATTGGATGGTTAAAGTAAATGGTTAAAGAAAGCATCCACCACTCCTGATTCCCTCTTTAACTGGAAAACATAGGAGAAATCTTTTGCAGCCTAGGGGGCTCCTTCCTGGAGCTTGGTTGTATATTTCAGGCATCAGTATCTAGATGATTATGTTCTTCCACTTATTCTCAACCACCAGATGTTCACAGCACTAGGTCATCACTCCATCCTTGCAGGCTCTTCATGCCACAAACTTCCGTTGGCAGTTTTCATAACTCTACTGATTCATCTCCTCCTTATTACTACATTCACAGTCTGATTATTTAGCCCATCTGGGACTAAACTCCTGGCTGACTTTAAGACACAAGACTTGCTGTGTCCACATGGCTCAACTTCTAACTTCCCCCCCTCCAATCTCCTCGTTGTCATGATATCTCTTGTGATACCCACAGAGCATCTGGAAGGAATTCTAAAGTTCAATCCAATTTGCTTCTCAGCCTCAAGGAATTTTTTTTTCCTTTTCCTAATTGGATGGCTTTGTGCTTATTGTACATAACACTAGAATTATCCTCCTTGACCCTTATTATATGTGAAATGACTGAGTTATTTATAAGGCATGTTACATTTCAAAATTTTATCATGGTAATAAATATATGAGTCATGCAAATCTCTGATGCCTATCTTTAGGCAATCATTCAGAATGTCTAGTTGTTTCAGGGATAAATACTCTTCCTGATAATATTGTTAAATACTTCTATAGAGTCAAGGGCCATAAAGTATATAGTAATTAGAAATTTGACACAAAAGATGTGACAGTTATCTCAATACCATTAATAACTATGACCTAAAAGAGCATTTTACCCAAAAATGGAATAATTTAAGTATATCATTTGTTTAAATTTCATATATTAAATATTTCTCATAATTTTTGATCCATACCTCTCCTTTTTGAGTTTGACTAACATATGACTTTTACTCTACCTGATAAAAATATTTTTTTTTTCAATCCTGTCTTGTACTAGGCTTATAGTTTTGCAATATTTTCCTATTACAATGCATAGAATCCACAGAGAAACAGCACGGATTAAAGAATAGATAGTCAGCTATCTTGTCAGCAAAAGCTGTTTTCAAGTCTTGCCTCTCAGTTATACTAGCTGTATGATCAGGGTAAATTCACTTCAGCCTTTATTGTTTATATTTTAAAAATGAGCCATTGATATCAAAGGAATTTCCACCTGCATATTAAGTTATTGGTACAGTCCTCAACAATTGTAGTGCCCTCCTCACCTCCAAAAACAAAACAAAAATAAAATAAAATACAAAACAAAAGATTGCTTTAGGTTTCATAAAGCCTTGCCACATAGCTTTGTAATTGGGCAGATTGGTTAATCCCTCAGTGATACAGGTAAACATTAAGATTTTACAGTATTGATAAATTTTCAACGTGAACTGAGAAAGATTCCCACCTAGGAATTCTATTTATAAATAAAATCCAAAGGGAAAAATAATTATTTAATACATGTTGTGCTTCCCTCTGATGTCTACCTGGCTTATTGACAGGCAACATGCAACAGCGAATAGGATAGTATGGTGGAGAGAATATTGAACTTGGAGTCATGAAGACTTTGGTTCAAATCACATTTTAGGCATTTTTTTATATATTAGTGAATCTGGACCAGCCATTCAACTTCTTTGGGCCTCAGGTTATTTTCTTGTTTGTTTGTTTGCTTTTGTTTTTCCCAAGTAATGGGTTGGAATTTATATTTTGTAAGGTCTCTTCTGGATATAAGTCAATATAGCTATACTGCAATGACTTTTGACTGTTGAGTCAGAAGCACTGAGTTCAGATTCTGGCTTGGCCTTTACTAGTTGCTTGACCGTGGTCAAGTTATTTGAACCTCAGGGTTCTCATCTTCACAGCAAGGGTAATGTTTCCCATACCTATTTCTAAGAGCTATTATAAAAATATAATCTATAAATATAAATTAATGTTATTCCTGAGTTGCCTCTAACAGATTTTGGTAATGAGAAAATAAGAGTTATTTATAATAAGAATTTAAGAGCTGATTTAATATGTATTTTTTCCTGCATTCTTTCTCAGTGATACCCACAGGTTGGATGAGGAATGCCCTGGGCATTTCTAAAATTTGAACCATTAGATTCAAGGTCATTGTCCTGAATGAGATAGTTGAGGAAAAAAATGCTTTTTTAATTAAAGCAAAAGCCTGCCAACTAAAAGCAGTATTTCAGCCAAGTTTTCACTAAAATTTTGTCCTATGAAAGGTTTGATTAATGTGTTTGTCTTGGAGAAGTATTCATTGAATCACAATGTATTTATTTACTATTTTTCCAAAGTCTGCAGGGACACCTTGTGGTTTTTAATGTTCTGTAAGAGCTTCTTCTTAGTGGTACACTATGACATTGTCTTGTCAAAAGAATCAAAGCCAGAATAAATCTAGTTTCTTGAAAATAAATGAATTTGAGACATTATAGATTACCAGCTGGCTTTCTTTCATGGAATTGTGAAGCCCCATGCCTTACACAAAAAGTTGAATATATTGAAAAAAGTCACAATAACATGGATACTGATCAAATTTGGAAGGCAGGGATATTGTTTATATTACATATTGATCTACTATCTGAGACATATAAACAAGCACCAGGAAAACTTTCCAATTAGAAAAGTTAATGGTATTTTCATGGACAAAAATTACAGACTTAAATCAGTGTAAATAGGAAATGGTAGATTGTTGGGTTACTGGTATTAACTGCTACAAATTTACTCTTGACTAATTGTTTAAATGAAGATCAAGCTCCAAAGAAAATTCCCCCACTCCCTCTTTCTGCATATCTTTTTAAAAATTTATTTACTCTGGTGGAGTCAAGATGGTGGAGTAGAAACAGCACTTCCATAGAGCTCCGTCCCACACCACTTCACAATTATATAAAGGGGGGAATCTGAACGACCTCTAGAGCACCAGAACACAGAAAATGACACAGAGAAGCTAACCTCCCGCTGAGGACAGCCTGGCAGCCCCACAGGGAGCAGCCAGCACAGTGCTCTGGGAGCTGAGCCCAGGCCCCCATGAGTCAGAGGTTTTAGAGCCACGGTGGCTGGACTAGCACCTGCTAGAGGGACCCCAGATCACCAGCACCTGTGGCATTTCCAGAATTATGAATGCATAGATGCCGAGGGCAAAGTGAGAGGTCAGTGCCCTATGGACTTTGGGACTGGTAGGGAGAACGAGTCAGCTTCTTCCCCTGGGGGCAAAGCTGCTGAGGAGCCAGAATGACTTGCACCTGTTTGCCATATTGTAGCTTCCACTCCTGTCTTGTGGACTGTAGGGGGATCGGAGGATCAGTCTGGGGGGTAATCACTTTTGCTTTACCCTTCTTGGATCTGGATTGTGATTTGGGGTGGAGGGGTGGCCAGCTTGCCAGAGTGTGTGGAGGCTTCAAAGAGGCCACCCAACTAATACCTCTGGTAGTTGAGTAAACCCCAGCTTTTGGGACAGAAGCTCCCCTACATGGTGGTAGAGTCCTACTGTGGCAATAAGCCCAAAAGTCAAGTAATTGAGTGGCAACATGTCTAGGTAAAGGAAACAGAATAAATAGAAAAATTCAACATTAGACTCCTATTTTGCAGACAAAGAGGATCAAAGGATGGAAAAGAAACAGGGCTGTGAGCTCAGAAATCCTGCAGCAAATGAAAATATGAGCTGGTTACAGGCCATAGAGGACCTTAAGAAGCAGATAAGAGAAGTGGAGGAAAAATTGGGAAAAATAAACTAACTTAAATGGCAAAAGAGACTCAAAAAGGCAATGAGGAGAGGAATGTTTATAAAGCCGAATTTGCCAGATGGAAAAAGAATCTCAAAAGCTCACTGAGGAGAATTATTACTTCAGAATTAGATTGGAACAAATGGAAGCTAGTGACTTTATGAGAAATCAAGATGCTATTAAGCAGATCCAAACAAATGAAAGAATAGAAGGCAGTTTGAAATATCTCATGGGAAAAACCACTGACATTGAAAATAGATGCAGGAGAGATAATCTAAAAGTTATTGGACTACCTTAAAGTCATGATCAAAAAAAGAAACTAGTTGGGTGACAAGGGAGGAATGTAATGTATCTGGAATTCAAAGTTTTAAAATCAAATGTTTTAAAAATATATAAATAGTATTACTAATACTATTTTACATATAATTGGGAGATAAGATATGCAGGTATTGGTGCATGGAGATTCACCTTGCCCTACTGGAAAAGTCAAAGGCAGTATGGGAGAAAAGATGGGAGAGAGCAGATTGGATGAGGGCATATCCTGTGGGCCTGCTATTTTGGCTTCATGGGTATCCCCTCTAAGAATGAACATCGCTTCTAAAATCTGTATGCTATACCACTTGTAGTATACACACAGACAGACAGACAGACAGACACACACACATATATATATATATATATATATATGTATATATATAATTTTTTTAATATTGATATCACTTCATTTTCCATGGTACCTTTTTTCAAGATGTATTTCCCTTCCTTATCTCTTTTAATCAGATCTATCATTACTTTTTCTTTGTCTGAGATCAAGATCTTAGTCTGGAATCAAGCCTCCTTTTCCCCCCCAAACTTTATCAGAATCGTAATGAATTCTGTTATAGACTTTTACCTTTACTCTGTGTGTATCCCTCTGCTTCAAATGTGTTTTTTGCAAACAACATATTGTAGGATTCTGTTTTTTAATCCACTGTGATATCCACTTCCATTTTATGGAAGTGTTCATAACATTCACATTCTCAGTAATGACTGCTAATTGTGTTTTTATCCCCATCCAATCCCTACTCCATTTTCTCTCTTTTCACCCTGTCCATCCTCCCCAGAGTTTTACTTCACACCACCACCTCTCTCAATCTGCCCTCCCTTCTATCAGCACCCGTCTATCCCTTTCCATTCCTTTCCCCCCTCCTACTGTTCTAAAAGATAAGACAAATTGCTATATCCAAATGTGTTTGTATATTATTCCCTCTTTGATCCAAATCTGATGACACCAAGGTTCAAACAATGCTCACCCTCTCTTCTCATTATTTCTACAATAACAGGTATTTTGTGCATTTTCATGTGATGGAATTTAATGTATTCTGCCTCTCTCTTTCCACTTTTCCCAGTAAAATCCTTTTTTACCCCTTAATTTTTTTAATAGTCATATCAAAGTCAACTTATACCCCTACCCTCTGTCTATGCATATTCCTTCTAATTGCCCAATAGAGATATAAATCTAAAAAGTTGCAAGTATCACCTTCAGTTGTAGGGAAACTGTTCAAATCTTATTGAATATTTTTTTCTTTCCTGTTTACCTTTTGGTGCTTCTCTTGAGTCTAGTATTTGAAGAACAAATTGTCCACTCACTTTTGTATTTTCAAAAGGAAAGTCTGAAAGCCCCTATTGTAAGGAATGTCCACCTTTTCCCCTGAAAGATTATGCTAATTTTTTTCCAGGTAGTTGATTCTTGGTTGTAATCCTAGCCTATTTTCTTTGCCTTCCAGAATATCATATGCCATTTCCTTCAGTCCTTTAATGTAGAAGCTACTAAGTCCTGGGTAGTCCTGACTGTGACTCCTTGATATTTGAATTGTTTATTTCTGGAGGCTTGTAGTACTTTCTCCTTGACCTGATAATTCTGGGATTTGACTACAATGTTCCTTCAATTTTCATTGTGGGATTTTCTTCAGGAGTTGATCAGTGGATTCTTTCTTTATTCTCTGCTTCTAGGATATTAGAGCAGTTTTCTATGATAATTTCTTGAAAGCTTCTGTCCAGGCTCTTCTTTTTTATCATAGCTTTCAGGTACTTCAATAATTCTTAAACTATCTCTCCTGGATTAGTTTTCCAGGTCAGTTGGTTTTCCAATGTCATATTTTACAATTTTCTTCTTATTTTTTCATTCCTTTGATTTTGTTTAACAGTTTATTGCTATCTCATAGAGTCATTAACTTCCATGTACCCAATTCTAACTTTTAAGCTGTTGTTTTCCTTAATTAGTTTTGTTACCTTTGTTTCCTTCTGGCAAGGTGCTTCTTGCTGAGCCTTGGTGGATGAGAAGTTTCTGTTGGTTTGCCTGGAAATCATCTGAAATGGATTGGGGTCCCCTTTTACCCAAGTGACACAGACCTCTCCTGAAGTTCTTCTAAGTTATCTTAAGTTGGAAAATTACTTCACTCTGTCTTTTGTGGGTTCTGTAGCTCCAGAATTCACTTAGAAGCTTAATATAATGTAGTTTCCCTGGGAAACTGGGGAGATCTCATGGAACTCCCTGGCTTCTCTCTGCTATATTATTAGCTCCACCTCTTTCCCATTTATTAATTAAGGCATAGTTGATATTTGTATTATAGTTATTTTCTTATTACCATTATCATTGTCATTAACTACATTATATTTTCTAATGTGCTTTAGTCATTTTATTACTAATGTTGTAATTAAAATTGAATATTCATTTTATGTGAATTTCTTATAATTTACAATAAAATAACAGTTTATTGGGAAGTCTAGCCATCTCCCAATGTAGATGAAATTATTCTTGAGCATTAAAGTAAAAAAAATCAATCATTCAAGCACAATAAATATATTCAGACGTTTTTTGTACTGCTTTATTTATTCTGGAGACCAGCCAAATTAACTTGTAATTCTAAATGACCACAGCTGCCAATACAAAGTAATTTGAAGTGACAACATATCAGTTTAAAGTGCAACCACAGCACAAGGTGTTACAATGAGTCTACTGTAGGTTAAAGCAGGGCATTTCCTCTTAACACTCCCTGATTATCAGCATGAAGGGGGCAGTGCTAAGTTAGGCCATTCTATCAGAGCAGAGGTATAGAAAAATCTGGTTCAAAATGAGACAAACTATATTTTATTGTCATTAACAGTTTCATTCCTGTAGTTTTCTATAAATTAAAGCTAGATTTTAAATGATATATATTTTTAGAGGAGCATTAACCCTGGCTGAGTTTCTTTAACTAAATCACTGCTCTTTTAAATCTATAAAATATCTTATTCATTGTAACAAAAATTATTGAAGATCGATTAATGATAATTAGCAGAACTTATCTATTCACATAATCCAGTTATGTGAAAAGTTAACATTACTTATCAATTATATTTTCAATGACATACGCAATATATGATTAAAGTATTTTTCTAAGAAGCCAGATGAATCAAAATAAGAGGAATTACATGTTACATCATCCATTTTTGTGTTTAAAATACTTGATTCAATTAAGGTATATAAGAACACAATTTTCATTCCAGAAATATTTACATCAGCTAGCATTTAACTCTCTTCCAAAATTATTTTTATCTCAGGTAAGCTATCTTCTTTTCTTTATACCTTCATTAAATAGTTAAAGATTGCTCAAGCCCCATTTTTTTATGATTTTTTATTGATTAATCTTTCACTATTCTGTACTCTTAGTAAATCTCTTTTCATATGGCAAACAATCTAATTTAAGCCACTTTCTGGAATTTTGAGTATTCACTGAATTGATCTTGTAGGACCTTGTCTCTAATCTATATCCCCCTGCTTCACATAGCAATCATATTTATATTCTTAAATCCCAGTCCGATCATGTTGATTCCTAGGTTCAATGGATCCTCCTTGCCTCTAAGATAAAATACAAACTCCTCTGCTTAATATTGAAAACCCTTTATACTTTACCTACAGATTGCCTTTTCACACTTACAGAGCATTTATTTGCAGTGATTCTATGTTTCAATTAAATTGTACTACCAGCTGTTTCCTGTAAATAAGGTAGTAGTAGTAGTAGTAGTAGTAGTAGTAGTAGTAGTAGTAGTAGTAGTAGCAGCAGCAGCAGCAGCAGCAGCAGCAGCAGCAGTATTAGTTGTTCCCACTGTAGTAATAGCAGCAGTAGCAATAGTAGTAGCAGTGGGGGGCCAGGGGTGGTGAGGGGATGGTGAGTGAGTGTCCAAGTTAAGTCCATCTTACATGATTGGACTTAACTTGTACTTTAGGAAAGTCATGTAGTGGCTGGTATTTTAATTATTTCTTTTTTAGCTGCTGTAGTATTTTTATTTTACCAAGGAATTTTGGATTTTGGCTTGGATATTCCTGGGAGTCTCCATTTGGATATTTATTTCTGGAAGATGACTGGTGGATTGTTTGTATTTTTACTTTCCCTGTCATTCTGAGAGTTCTGGTAGTTTTCATATATGATTTCTATGGTTTCATATACTGCACCTATAATTTACATGAAATATAGCATACAATTTAAAAAAAAATAGTCATGATTTTCAGATTGTCTTGGGATTCTAGTACTGATAGAATGAACCTGAAGTTCTTTGAGGGCTTTTGCCTCCATTGGGCTCCTGCGAGCAATGACTTTAGGGATAACTTAGTTGGTGTTTTTCTAGGACAATTCCTGTGTCTAGAAAAATCCAATGTCTCAGACATTGCCTAGGCCCTAAGACTATCTTTTTCTTTCCTTTCCACCTACCTCATATCCCCAGTCTCTGTGAGATATTCAGTGTTCTTGGTTGAAATCCAGTTCTAGATTGAGGCATCTATTGGTTATTTTTCTTATTTTTTAAACTAATACATTTCAAACCAAGTACTAGATGCCTCTATGTTCCAGCATGTAGCTATCTTCCCATTATATACAACTTTTGGTTTTATAGATTTTCTTAAAGTATTGATATACTAAATTGATTCTCTAGGATTACATATCCTATACTTTCTAGAGGCAGGGCAAGACTTTAAACTGGTTCTGATGCCAACTCTCTGACCACAGTACCATATTGTTTGTCCATAATAGCAATGTTATGATAAAAGAAATCAAACAAATCCCGACCATCTTAGATATGTGTTCCAGTTAACCTAGATTATGTGGGAGGAAATGTCAAACATTTAGTCACATTCAATAAATTTATTGGTCTTTAGGATTATCTTGTTTTATCTTGTGTCTATCAGATTATCCTGAAAACTTAGGAAGTAGCATTATTTTTTTCAGATTCAATTGTGAAGGTTCAAAAACTATTTGTAAACATCATAAGCACAAAAATTAAGACTACTAATGTCAGTTTATTATAGAATGCATTCTCCCATTATTATGACTTCAGTCTAATCCCAAAATTCCTATTTTTAGAGACTGAATTAATAATCTAAGTCAGGAAGATGATTTTCAATTCAGGTTGCTATAGAAGAAGCATATTTATGATATGCATATTTATGATAAATATACTAATATCAAAAGATAGATATATAGTACATGGCTCAAATGAGAGACATTTTGTTAACATAAATCAATTGATTCTACCACTTTTCTTTTTAATTTAAAATGTATTATCAATTAGGAAGATAGAGTCAAACTATTACATTTAACTAAACACACTATATTGGCAAACATTCCATTCCTCATTTGGCTATAGGTATTTTCTATCTTGGGGGGGGGGGTAGGGAATGCATCCATGAATGACAACAGATTATATTTAAAACAAATTATTTGGGACTTAAATCTTACAAATAGCCACTTAACAACATTTCCACTGCAAAGATGTATTTATTCCAGGCAAGTAGGAGTAATAAAGAATGTGGATTTCATTTACTTCTCTACTTGTGTAGTTGCTTGGAGAGGAAAGGCTGGGAAGTGAGTTTTATGTAAATGTTTTGTAGTTATTTGCAAAGGCTCATTAATCATTGTTCCATTTTGGATGCCTCTCACTATAAGTATCACAGATATAGTGCAGTGGATGAAAACTCCTTTGGTCTTAGATATGGTACTTTACTTTTTGGAAGAAGGAGAAAAGTACACTGATTTATAATTTTTAACTAATGTATGTGTGTGTTTGTATGTGCACATGTATATTAGTATGCATGGTTATAGGAAAATAGAAGATCCTTTTGTTTATAAAATATTAAATCCCTGCAACTAGTATAATTCATAGACAAAGGGACTAGGAATATAACGAATTATCATGTTTTAGAATGTTAATATTAATCTGAAGGCAGAAATGACTTTTTAGAAATCGTGCAGTTGGGGTCACCTGCATGCATCTGACAGCATGTGTTTAAAATGCCACTTCTCGTACTATTAATGGAGAATTTTCCACTATTTGTTCCTCTGATAGGAGGACACAAGGGTTAAGTCCTCTATCCTATCTTATGAAATAGGATGGAAGGTTTTAAAAAGTTTTTTGATAGTTAAAATTCTGAATTTTTTCAGAAAATAAGGCTACTTTTCTAATCAACTGGTTTTTAGACTTTAATAAAAATATTTATGAATCTGTTTAAGGAAATAAATGAATTTGAGAAACGTAGCTGAGTGTAGTAAAAAGAGTCTCAGAGGACCTGGGTCCATATTACTGCTATATTATGCCTGGAAGATTATGGCAAGTCATTCTTTTCCATGTCTGAGTCACAGTTTTCTCCCCAGCGGGAAATTCAATTGAACTAATAGATTAATAATCCAATAATATAGATCAATGTATTAAAATTTTGTGTTCATTGATGTGGGTATTCTGGTAAAAGGAAAATTCTATATTTTGGCCTTCACCCTTATTAAAGAGGCAAAATTACAGATGAGAAAATTTAAAAAGCAGTTTATTATCATGGTGGATTGGCTGCTGCACCTACCAGGATTCAAAACTAGGACTGTTTTTATAGATATGAATATCTTTCATATGAGGGCAAAGGTATATTGGGTGAGTTACAAAATCATGATTAGGTGAGATGAGTGCTGCTTGCTTTAGCTCCTGCTTAAGCATTATGATTGGTCCACAATTCTATTAAAGAGATGGGGTAAATGAGCATCCATGGCAGCTACTTCCAAGAATTTTTTATGAAGAGGGGATTATCATGCATATGGACGGTCACCTACAGGATGGCTTGACATAACCAAAGTCAAACATGATTAACACATGGGATCACTCCAGAATGACACTGCAGTAGTTCCTGATTTTACACCATGTTCCCCCTTTTGGTATTAACCCTACTCATAGTGCAGGCCCACAATCAAATTTATATTATTCTTCTATCCTCAAGTGCATTTTCCTAGTATCTGCTGCTTAGACCAAATCAATTTCAATAGGCAATAGTGTTTATAAGCAAGGGGACTTAAATTTACAACAGGAAACAACCATAGTGTGGCCATGAATATTACAAAAAAGTGTAATTCCATGTTTCCTTCAATGTCATAAAAGCTAAGTAAACTCAATTCAGCAGTCATAACCTCATTTATGCCTTAAGATGGCAAAACTTGTTAAATAGGCTTTATGAATAAAGTAAATCAGGTTACAGATTAAACCACTCAGATAATTCACTATGTTTTAATAGGGGAAGAAAGATCCAAGGTCACCTAAAAACTAAGAAAATGAAAACACCATGAAAAAATAAATAAGAACCCCTGAAGTAATATAAGAATGATGATCAATAAAAAAATGCATCACATCTGCCAAATGTCCTTATACTTTAGTAATCCACAATGTTCATTTAATTAGCATGTTTCATCTTGAGTCCCAGAGGTTGTCTTCTGGACTCTGGAATAATCTTCCCTTCTACATTCTCTAATAAGGTCTCATCTTCAAGATAGCTCTGAAGGTGCTCCCCTAAAGGATCTGCTTCTCTGGCTCCAAAACTCTTGCAGAGATTCAGGTAATCCTGTAAAAACTTGCCAGTAGCATGACTAGATACAATTTAATACAACCTCTTTCATTTGCTTTTCCAGTTATTAGTTCATGTGTTGGGAACTAAATCAAACCTTATGGATCTAACCTTATTAACAAAACAAAACAAAACAAAAAAAACCCAACAAAAACAAAAAACTATAAGAACAAGGAATTAGGAAGTCATAATTCACCTTAAACTTCAGAGCAATTCAACCTCCAAGGTCAGGGGCGGCTGGGTATTACCTTAATCCAGCCTTCAGGGTACATTCTGGTTGTAGTCCAGCTACATTCCCCAAGAACGGAGTCCCAAAACAGGAGAGTCAAAGAGTAACAAGACTTTATTCAGCGGTTTCTCATGCAATTACATCCTAACTTCTACATGATCATCTAAGAGTTCAGAGTATATAGCATATAATTGTATAAACATCATAAACAGCTATCTTTGGGATCTCAAAATTGTCCTTGTTCCCTTACGCCTCCTATGTCACAGCCGAGTACTCTGTATCAGGCTCTGAGTACTGGGCAGGATGTTCCAAACCTCCCTAAACTTCCAAAAACCTCTCTGGAACCTCAAGGCTTCTCTCCCTTGAAGACCCTATTGTTTGGCAAACAAGTCAGAAGGTCATGCAACTCCCTTCCTTGAGCCGAGCTGCCTCATGGGAATGTTTGATTTATCTCCACAAGGTTACTATAGAGTCAGCATGCTCCGGGTCTCAAGCCTCCAGAGGAACTGTATGTATACCACCAACATCAGAGTTTTAGTTTTTTGTTTTTTAATTTAATTTGTTAGTTTATATCATTCATTTCCACAAGATTTTGAGTTACAAATTTTCTCCTCATTTTCCCCTACCCACCACCCCAAAAGACCCATCCCAATGAATATCCCCTCCCCCAATCTGCTCTCTCTGATATCTTCCCCCATCTCACCTCCACTTTTCCAGTAGGGCATGGTGGATCTCTATAGTCCTGTATATAGCTTGTAAATCTTATTTCCCAGTTACATGTAAAATAATAATAATAATGATAATAATAATAACAATAATAATAATAACAACAACATATTTTAAACATTTGATTTTAAACATTTGAATTCCAGATTCTTTCCTTACCTGCCTTGCCACCCACCATTACTGTGAAGATGAATAATTCAATATAGGTTGTACATATGTAGCTAAGAAAAATATTTCTGTAATGGGTATATTGTAAAAGACTGACTGTATTTGCCTCCATCCCATCACACCCCCACTTGTTCTAATCTCTACTTTGATCCTGTCCCTTTTCAAATGTGGGTGCTTCCAACTTCCCTCCCCACCCAAGCCTGCCCTCCCTTCCATCATCCGCTTCTCATCCCCTTCCCTCCTACTCTCCTATATGGTGAGATACACTATTTAGTGTGTAAGTAATTCCCTACAAAAGCCAAATTCATTGAGAAGGAAGTTGATTCATTCCCTTATGCCTTCCCGTTTTTCCCCTCCATTGTAACAGTTTTCCACTGCCTCTTCTATATGATAGAGTTTACCCAATTCTGTTTCTCCCCATCTCCTCTAATATTCCTCTCATCTCTTAATTTCACCTTTTAAGTATCATCACTGACTATTCAACTGGTACTGTACCCTCTGTCTATGCATACCTCTACACATATATAAACATACCCACATATGTATTCATACACACATATACCCTCCTATAAAGACATATATACATTTCTATTCCCTTTAACTATTCTCATACTGAGAAAACTTTCATAAATTGCAATCATTGTTTTTACATGTAGGAATGTAAGTATTCCAACTATGATAAGATCCTTATATTTTTTCCCCAAATGCTTTATTAACTTCTGATTTACATCATTCATTTCCACCAGATTTTGAGTTAAAATTTTTCCCCCATTTTTCACCTACGCACCACCCCAGAAAAGCAGTCCTACAGGATATCCCCTCATACAATCTGTTCTCTCCCATATTTTCTCTCTTACCCCCTTCCACTTTTCCAGTAGATCAAGGTGAATCTCTGTGCCCCAATGCCTGTATATCTTATTTCAAAATTATATGTAAAATACTATTAATAGTATTCATATATTTTTAAATATTTGATTTTAAAACTTTGAATTCCTGATTCATTCCCTTCCTCCCTTGTCACCCACCCCTAATGGGAAGAAAAGCATTTCAATATATGCTGTATATGTATAACTATGCAAAACATTACCATAGTAGATATATTGTAAAAAACTAACTATATTTCCCTCCCCGCTATCTGACATCCCACTTGGTCTATTCCCTACTTTAATCTTGTTCCTTTTCAAAATTGGGTGCTTTCAACTTCCCTTCCCTACCCACCCCCCCATCCTGCAGTCCCCTCCATCATCAGCCCTCTCATCCCCTTCTCGCCTACTCTCCTGTAGGGCAAGATATCATATTTAGTATATATGTCATTCTCTCCCTCCTGCAAAATCAATGAAAATAAGGTTTTCCCTTTTTGCCTTCCTGTTCTTCCCCTGCCTTGCAACCATTTCCCCTTACCTTTACTATGTGAGATAGTTTACCCTATTCTGTCTCTCCCCATCTACTCCCTCCCATTATATTCCTCTCTCAACTTTAATTTCACCTTTTAAGTATCGTCCCTTCCAAATAAATTCAACCTGTGCCCTCTATCTATGTATACCTATAAACATGTATACATACACTCACATATGTATTCATATGCCTATATACCCTTCTTGAACTATTTTCATACTGAGAAAAGCTACATCAGCTACAATAATTGTTTTCCCATATAGGAATATAAATAGTTAAACTTTGATAATTTCCTTATGCTTTCTGTTCCCTGTTTACCTTCTCAAGCATCTCTTGCTCCTTGTATCTGAATGTCAAATTTTCTATTCAATTCTGGTTTTTTCCTCAAGAATGCTTAAAGTCCGGGGGGGAGGAACCAAGATGGCTGAAAGGAAGCAGGAACCTCGCTGAGCTCCTTGGTCACTAAGTCTCAAAGGATGAATCTGAGCGGATTCCAGAGTGATGGAGCCCACTGAAAGACAGAGCGTGGCAGAGTCCAGCCCAGGAGGTTGCCCAGTGTGTCCGGAGAGGTTGAGCGCAGAGTGCATGGGGTCTGCACAGCTCAGACCTAAGAGCAGACAAGCAGACTACACAAGAGAGAGAAAAAGCCCTAGCCTGCAGACTTACCAAGGATAAATCCCAGTCATCTCCCCTTCATCTCAGGAAGGGACAGGACAGGTCATTGGAGCCAGGTAGGAGAGTCAAGCCCCCAGGGGAGAGAGCAGCTTCTCCAGCTGCATTTGGCCCCCAGCATGGAAGGTTGGAGACTGCCTGCCTGTATAAAACAGGGGCTGGAATGGCAAAGTAAATTCTAGCTGCTCAGATCCTCCCATGCCTGCTTCATGAAGCAGGAAACCCAAAGATAAGTCTCCCACCCAGATTGAAATCCCAAGTTAATGGGAATAGCCCCAGGCTTGAGAGTCTCCAAGAAGGGGTGTAACTGAGACAGCCAGGAGTCTGAAGAGAAAAGAGGGAGGGGTCCCAACAAGTCCCACCTCACCTCACCAACAAAAGCCTACTTATAGCCCAGGGGTATAGAGGCAGAAATCTGAAGTGGTCAGACTCACTCCCACCTACACATCTACATTCCTCACTGACTTCCCTGACTTAGCCATAAACTAGCCACCAAGAGGTATTCAAAGTCAAGGATCAGGCCATAAACTCATAGCCTGAGAAACTAAGAAACAGGAAGTCACAATGGGAAAAAAAAGAAGCCAAGAAGGAGAAGGGGAAGGAAAGAAAGTCTATTCAAGGCTACTATGCAGGGCAAAAACAACTAAATACACAGTACAATATAGACTCTCTACCCACACCTGAGACCACAGAAGGAAAGATGATGTGGTCTCAAGCCCAAATAGCATTCCTGGAGGAGCTTAAGAAAAAGTTTAAAGACCAAATCAGGGAGGCAGTTATCAACTTGAAAAAACATCTCAGTGAAGTAATTGGAGAAAATACCTGCCTAAAAAAAGGACCTTCAAAAACTAACTGAAGAACATAATTCGCTAAAAATTAGAAACAACCAAACTGAAACTCAGAACTCTATGATGCAGCAAGAGTCAATCAAACAAAACAAGACGATCGAAAAATTGCAAGAAAATTTAAAATATCTCACTGGAAAAATAACTGACCTAGGGAACAGATCCAGGAGAGAAAACCTAAGAATTATTGGGCTACCAGAAAGCCGTGATTAAAAAAGCAGCCTAGACAACATCCTCCAAGAGATTGTCAAAGAAAACTGTCCTGAGGTCCTGGAATCAGAAGATAAAATAGCTATCGATAGAATTCACCAGACTCCTCCTGAGAGAGATCCCAAACTGAAAACTCCAAGAAATATAGTAGCCAAATTCCAGAATTACAAGACTAAAAATAAATTCTACAAGCAGCCAGAAAGAAACAATTCAAATATCGAGGAACTACAGTTAGGATCACACAGGACCTAGCAGCTTCTACATTAAAAGAGTGGAGGGACTGGAATTTGATATTTTTTAGGGCAAGAGAGCTAGGACTACAACCAAGAATTAGCTACCTGACAAAACTGAGCATAATCTTTCAGGCAAGGAGATGGTCGTTTAATGAAATAAGAGACTTCCAGACTTTCCTGATGAAAAAGCCAGAGCTCAATGGAAAATCTGATCTCCAATTACAAGACTCAAGAAAGACATAAAAAGGTAAACAAGAGAAACACAGACTCACACATGCATAAGTGCACACACCCACACCCACAAACACATACTCATTACTTGGGATGCAACAAGAGCAAAATGTTCACATACCTATATGAGGAGCTGATAACTGTCAATATTCGAAATCTTTATGATTATCATGGCCTTCAAAAGGGTTATACTTGGGTAGAGGGTGTGGGTATGAATGCCCTAACCTGAAGTCTAAAAAAAAAAAACAAAAACTATTAAATGGATCAAAGGGACTGTAATAGGAAAAAGGAAAGGATGAGATAGGAAAAGGAAAATATGCCATCTGAAGAGGCATTAAAACACACTATAGAAGAAGGGAAAGAAAGAGGGAGAGGAACATCATTTAAACACTATTCTCACTGGTTCTGGTTCAAAGAGGGATCAACTTAATCAGTGAAGCTTAAGATTCTAATGTGAATAGACACATAAATTCATTAAATAGAGGAAAAGGAGGGAGGGAGAGGAACACTGTTTGAAATTTACTCTCATTGGTTTGGAATCAAATGGGGAGTAATTCACTCTGATAAGTATAAAAACTTATTGTGTCCTATAGATAGTGGAAGGGTAAGGGGGTGTGTGAAAAGGAGGAGACTAAAGGGGGGATTAGAATGGAGGGAAACAGTAGTAAGAGGGTAGGTTAGGAAGGGGGATGACTGGGTGGGAACAGTGAGGGAGGGGGCTGACAAAAGGGAAAACTTCCAGGAGGGGAAGGGGAAGGAAGAAAGAAAAACATAAACAGGGGAGGGAATAGGATGGAGGGAAAGAGACAGATAGTCATCATTATTGTGAATGTGATTGGGATGAAACATCGAGAATGAAGCAGTATCACTACTTAATACATATGCACTAAGTGGTATAGCATACAAATTCCTAGAGGAAAAGTTAAAGGAATTAGAGGAAGAAATTGATAGCAAAACTATACTAGTGGGGGACCTTAATTTTCCCCTCTCTGAACTCGATAAATCTAACCTCAAAATAAACAAGAAAGAAGTTAAGGAGGTGAACAGAATCCTAGAGAGACTAGATATGATGGATCTCTGGAGAAAACTGAATGGGGATAAAAAAATTTACTTTATTCTCAGCAGTTCATGGTACATACTCAAAAATAGACCATGTACTAGGTCATAAAAAGCTCATAATTCAGTGCAGAAAGGCAAAAATATTAAATCCATCATTCTCAGATCATGATGCAATAAAATTATATGCAATTAAGGGCCATGAAAAAATAGACTAAAAACTAATTGGAAATTTTAAACAATTTAATCCTAAACAATGAGTGTGTCAAACAGGAAATTATAGAAACAATCAATAATTTCATTCAAGAGAATGGTAATAATGAGACAACATACCAAAATGTGTGGGATGGAATAAAGGCAGTTCTCAGGGGCAGTCTTATATCCCTGAGTGCATACTTAATTAAAGCAGAGAGAAGGGAGGTCAATGAATTGGACATGCAATTGAAAAAGCTAGAAAAAGAACAAATTGAAAATCCCCGATTTAGTACTAAATTAGAAATATTGAAAACCATAGGTGAGATTAATAAAATTGAAATTAAAAAAAAACTATTGAATTAATAAATGAAACCAAGAGCTTGTTTTATGAAAAAATCAACAAAAGTGATAGACCCTTAGTCAATATGATAAAAAAAGAAAGAAGAAAACCAAATTATGAGTATCAAAAATAAAAAAGGTGAATCTACCTCTAACGAAGAGGAAATAAAAAAAAATAATGAGGAGTTATTTTTCCCAATTGTATGCACATAAATATGACAATCTTAGTGAAATGCACGAATATTTACAAAATCACAAGCTGCCCAGACTAACTGAAGAGGAAATGAATTACCTAAATAACCCAATCTCAGAAAAAGAAATCAAATAAGCCATCAATGAACTCCCTAGGAAAAAAATCTCCAGGGCCAGATGGGTTTACTAGTGAATTCTATCAAACATTTAAAGAACAATTGATCCGAATAGTCTACAAACTATTTGGGAAAATTAGTGAAGAAGGAATCCTACCAAAATCTTTCTATGACACAGATATGGCACTGCTTCCTAAATCAGGAAGAGATAAAACAGAGGAAGAAAATTATAGACCAATTTCCCTCATGAATTTAGACACAAAAATTCTAAATAAAATATTAGCCAAAAGACTCCAACAAATTATCACAAAAATAATACACTCTGATCAGATAGAATTCATTCCAGGAATGCAAGGATGGTTTAATATTGGGAAAACCATCAGTATAATTGAGCATATCAACAATAAAACTAGCAGAAACCACATGATCATCTCAATAGATGCAGAAAAGGCTTTTGACAAAGTACAACATCCATTCCTATTAAAAACACTAGAAAGTATAGGAATAAATGGAGCCTTCCTCAAAATAGTTGATAGAATGTATTTAAAACCATCAGCAAGTATTATATGCAATGGGGATAAACTAGAAGCCTTTCCAATAAGATCAGGGGGAAATATTGGTCCCAAAGTCCATAGAGCACTAACCTCTCACTTTGTCCTAGGCCTGTCTATGTTGATAATTCTGGAATTGCCACAGCTGCGGGTGTTCTGGTGTCCCTCCAGACAGCTGCTGGCCCAGTCGCCCTGGGGATAAAACTGCAACTCAGCCTGGCCTGAGCTCAGTTCCCAGAGCATTGTGCTGTGCTGTGTTGGCCACTCCCTGCAGGGCTGCTTGTCTGTTCTCAGCAGGAGGTTAGCTTCTCTGTGTCGTTCTGTGGGTGCTGGGGCTCCAGAAGTTGTTCAGAGATGCCTTTTACATTTTCTTTAAAAAAATTCAAAAAGGAACATAAAATACATAAGATAGGTAAAAGAAAAACTGGGAAAAGAAATAAGAGTAATGCAATATATATATATATATATATATATATATATATATATATATTTTTTTTTTTTTTTTTTTCAAATACTTTATTAACTTCTGGTTTACATCATTCATTTCCAGCAGATTTTGAGTTACAGATTTTTCCCCATTTTCCCTACTCCCCACCTCAGAATAGCAGTCCCACAGGATATATCCTTACCCCATCTGCTCTCTCCCATATCTTCTCCCATATCACCTTCAACTTTTTCAGTAGGTCAAGGTGAATCTCTGTGCCCCAATGCCTGTATATCTTATTTCTCAATTATATGTAAACTAGTATTAATAATAGTATTTATATATTTTTAAACATTTGATTTTAAAGCCTTGAATAGCAGATTCATTCCCTACCTCCCTTGTCACCACCCTAACTGGGAAGATAAGCAATTCAATATATGTTGTACATGTGTAGCTATGCAAAACATTAGCATAGCTCATATATTGAAAAAGACTGACTATATTTCCCTCCCTCCTATCACACCTCCCTCTTGATCTTTTCCTTACTTTGATTGGGTCACTTTTCAAAAGTGGGTGCTTCCAGCTTCACTCCCCCCTTCACTCTGGCCTTCCCTTCCAACACCCCCCCTCTCATCCCCTTCCCCCTACTCTCCTGTAAAGAGAGATATACTATTTAACATGTAAGTCATTCTCTCCCTGATCCAAATCCAATGTGAATAAGGTTTTGCCTTTTTGCCTTTCTGTTCTTCCCCTCCCTTGTAACCATTTTCCCCCACCTCTTATTTTTGAGATAGTTTATCCCATTATGTCTCACCCCATCTCCTCTCATATTCCTCTCTCACCTCTTAATTTCACCTTTTAAGTATCATCACTTCCTATTAAATTTGACCTGTTTCCTGTATCTATGTATACCTGTAAACATATACACACATTCACATATGTATTTATATGCCCATAAACCCTTCTTCAAGTATTTTCATTCTGAGAAAAGTTTAATCAGTTACAGTTATCATTTTTCCATGTATGAATGTAAATAGTTCAATTTTGATAAGTTCCTTATGATTTTTCCCCTGTTTACCTTCTTAAGCATCTTGTGTTTCTTGCGTCCAAATGTCAAATTTTCTTTTCAACCCTGGTTTTTTCATCAAGAATGCTTGAAAGTCCTTTATTCCACTGAATGACCATATTTTCCTCTGAACATGATACTCTGTTTTGCTGGGTAGGTGATTCTTGGGGTTAAACCCCGTTCCTTTGCCCTCCAGAATATTATATTCCATGCACTTCTATCCCTCAGTGTGGAAGCTGCCAAATCCTGTGCTATCCTGATTGTGTTTCCAAAGTATTCAAATTGTTTGTTCCTGGCTGCTTGTAATATTCTCTCCTTGATCTGGGAATTCCAGAACCTGGCTATAATATTCCTAGGAGTTTTATTTCTGGGATCTTTTTCAGGATGTGATTGGTGGATTCATTCAACCTCTATTTTGAGTTCCGGGTCTAAAACATCAGGGCAATTTTCCTTGAGAATTTATTGAAGGATGATTTCTAGGTTCTTTTTTTTTATCATGGATTTCAGGTAGTGCACGTTTTGTTGTTTTTTAATTATCTCTCCTGCATCTATTTTCCATGTCAGTGGTTTTGCCAAAGAGATATTTCACATTGCTTTCTATTCTTTCATTTCAAGGAATGAATCTCCTCAGTGAGCTTTTGAGATTCTTTTTCCTTGTGGAAAATTCTGCTTTTTGAGGAATTCTATTTCTCATTGCCTTTTTGAGTGTCTTTTTCCATTTGAGTTAGTCTGTTTTTAAGGGGTTATTTTCCTCAGCCAGGTGTTGACTCTCATTTCAAACTTCTCCTGAATCCTTCTCATTTCTCTTCCCAATTTTTCCTCCATTTCTTTTATTTGGTTTTTAAAATCCTTCTTATGGTCCTCTATGACCTGTAACCCACTTGGTTTTCATTTTGGGCTTTTGGTGCAGGTATTCTGACCTTGCCATCCTCCTCTTGTTCCATGCTTAGATTGTCTTTGCCACTAAAATAGGAGCATTTTCTGTTTATTTTGTTTCCTTTGCCTAGGCATGCTGCCACTCAATTACTTGACTTTTGGGTTTCTTGCCACAGTAGGATTATGCCACCAGCCAGGAGAGCTTTCATCCCAAATGCTGGGGTTTTCTCAGCTTCCAGAGGTATCAGTTGGGTGCCCTCTCTGAAGCCTCCACACATTCTGGGAAGCTGGTCACACACCCAAAGACCTCTACCCCATACTGTAATCCCGATCCAAGCAGGTTAAGGCAAGATCGATTACCCCCACAAGACTGATCACCTGGTGCCCCTACAGTCAGCAGGCCAGGAATTGAAGCAACTGCATGTGTCAGAAGCTGTGCTGAAGCCTCTCAGCAGCTTCTTGCCCCCAGGGAAAGAGGCAGACATAGTCTCCTAATTGGTCCAAAAGTCCAAACTGCTCTAAACTCTCACTTTGTCCATGACATCTATGTGTTGATAATTCTGAAAATGCCACAGCTGCTGGTGTTCTGCAGTCTCTCCATTTGACTGCTGGTCTGGCCACCGTGGGGCTAAAACCTCCAACTCTTTCAAGCCTGGGATTGGCTCCCAGAGTGCTGTGCTGGCCACTTCCTGATGGGCTGTCAGGCTCTCCTCAGCAGGAAATAATCTCCTCTTCATCATTCTGTATGTTCTGGAGCTCCAAATTTTGTTCAGAGTCCCCTTTTATATAAATTTCAAAGTGGGAGCTGGTGCTATGTGGAAATGCTTTTATTTCTTCCGAGATAATTTTTTAAAAGATCCCAAAACTTGGAAAAGGAAACTGCTTAAAAGTTGAGCTGAAAAAAATAATACTAGAGGGGGAGGCTAGGTGGCACAGTGAATAGAGCGCCGGCCCTGGAATCAGAAGGACCTGAGTTCAGAGCCGGCCTCTGACACTTAATCCACACAAACAAAAACCTAGCCGTGTAACCTTGGGCAAGTTACTTAACCCCAATTGCCCTAAAGGGGCGGCTAGGTGGAGGAGTGAGTAAGAGTGCCGGCCTCGGAGTTTGGATGACTCGAGATCAGATCCGGCCTCAGAAAATGAGCACCCACGCATAAATAATGACTAGCCGTGTAACCTTGAGCAAGTTACTTAACCCCAATTGCTTTAAAAAAAAAAATACTAGAATTGGTCAAATTGAAAAGGAGGTCAAAAATCCACTGAAGAATACAAATGCTTATGGAATATAATTTGCAAAATTGAAAAGAAAGCAAAACGCAAATTGAGGAGACCCAAACATTGGAATTAGAACTGAGGGGCAGCTAGGTGGTGCAGTGAGTAAGAGCACTGGATCCAGGGTTGGGAAGACATGGGATTGTTTCCTGCCTCAAAAACATTATCACCCACACATAAATAACTAGCCGTGTAACCTTTTGCAAATTACTTAACCACAATTGCTTAAAAAAAGAAAGAAATTAGAAATGAGCATGTTGAAGCTAATGATTCTATGAGACATCAAGAATCAATTAAGCAAACTCAGAAGGATGAAAAATGGAAGAAAATGTAAAATACCTCATGGGAAAAACAATTGAACTAGAAAAACAGAGGAGAGACAATAGTAGAATCACTGGACTACTTGAAAGCAATAATCAAAAGGAGAATCTAGAGAGTATCTTTAAAGAAATTATCAAGGAAATCTGCTATAATATTCAAGAACCAAAGGACAAAATAGGAGTTGAAAGAATCTATAAATCACCTAAGAAAAATAAAAAAATCCTAAATGAAAACCCAAGGAACATTACAGCCAAGTTACACTATCATCAGATCAAGATAAAAATATTGCAAGCATTCAGAAAGAGATAATTCAAATACCATGGAAACAAAATCAGAATTACACAGGATTTAGCAACACCAATATTAAAGGATAAGAGGTTATGAAACATTATATTCTAAAGACAAAGTAGCTAGAAGTACACCAAGAATGACTTATCCAGTGCAATTAAACATCATACACCAAGGGAAAAAAATGGTCATTCAATGCAATAAGAAGGATGTCAAACTTTCATAAGGAGAAGGTTAGAATTAAACCAAAAATTTAATCTCCAATATCAAGATCTATGGGGTCTCTTTTAGAGGGTATTCATATAAGGTGAATTTGAGGGAAAGACATAGAAAATTAGGAGATGAGAAAGAGTAGTGCAGAAAGAAAGGAGAGGGAGGATGGGATAAATTATTTCTCATAGAGAGGTCTCAAAGACCTATTACAATGGAGAGGGAGATGGGAGAGAGAGATAGGCCCTACTTGAATATTACTCTCATCAGTATTTTCTCATAGAGGGAATATACACAATCAGTTTAATATAGAAATGTATCTGACCTGACAGGGAAGTAGAAGTGGTAGAAATTAAGCAAAGATTGTGGGATAGGAAATGATATAAGGGAGAGTGAGGATGAAGAGTATAGAAGGAGAGAGAGGCAAACAAGAGGCAAAAAAGGATTGAGAGAAAGACAGAGGCAGCAATTAGAACTGTGAATGTGAATGGAATGAATTCTCTCATAAAATGGAAGTAGATAGCACAGTGAATCAAAAACAAGTACCCTATTATATGTTGTCTACAAGAAGCACACTTGAAGAAGAGAGAAACACAGAGTATAGGCAAAAAGGCTGGAATAGAATTTATTATATTTGAACTGAAGTAAGAAAAGCAAAGATAGCAATATTGATCTCAGACAAAATAAAAGCAAAAAAAAATCTAATTAAAAGAGATAAGGAAGAAAACTCCATCTAGGTAAAAGGTATGCTAGTAAATGAAGTAATACTATTGCTAAATTATATAAGTGAGTTATTGTAAGAAATAGAGAGCAAGGGGTGGACCCAAAATGGTGGAGTAGAAGCAGGGATCTACTTGAACTCTCTGTCCAAAGCACTCAAAATACATGTAAAAATGACTCTAAAAAATTCTAGATCAAAAGATATAAAATGACAAAGTGAAACACATTTCCAGCACAAGATATTCTGGAAGTCTAAGATGAAGGATCCCTTGCACCAGGGTCAGAGCACAGTGCAGTCTAGCATGGGCCATGCTGGCACAGACAGGAATGGAACAGAACACAGGGCACTGAATCACTGTCAGATGTGGCAGTTTTCAGACTTCACAACCCACAAATACCAAAGACAGCTTCAAAAGTCAGTGGGAAAACTCCCTCACTTGGGTGAGAGAGGAGTTTAGTCTGACCACAGACCCAGCCTCAATCCCAGGGCAGTGGCAGCCACTGCCTCAGCAGCAGCTGCTTCTAGAGCTCTTGGTCTACAGGTGGTGTGGAAATTTGAGCAGCTGATATATTTTTTAGCCCTATGTGATGGTCCTGGGGAAACAAGGAGTGCTGACATGGCAGAGCTAGTGGTGGCTGTGGAGAGGTAATCATCCTCACAATTTCAGGACAGAAAACAGTGCCTGTGGGTGCTCATGGACCAGAGCAGAGGGCAGGCTAATAGTATAAACCTCTACATTGATAAAACCACTTTGGAGGTATTGATAATTTACAGGTGCCTAGAGATATCTCTAAAAATAGTTGCACAAAACACCTGAAACTTGGGGCAGTGCACCCTCCACTTAAAAAAGAACTCAAAAGTCAAGTAATTGGCTGGGAGAATGAGCAAATAGGGGAAAAATAAGACCATAGGATATTACTTTCTTGGTGAAAAGGTATTTCCTACATCCTTGGTTATGAAGAAGTTCAAAGCATACAATCAGAGAAAGATCAAAGCATACAACCAGAGGATGACAGAAACACCAAAGCTTTTACATGAAATGGCTGCAAGAAAAAATAAAATATTTCAGGTCATGGAAGTGCTCAAAGACTATTTTGAAAATAAAATAAGAGAAGTAGAAGAAAAAATGGGAAGAGAAATGAGAGCGATGCAAGAAAATACTGAAAAATAAGGCAACAATGTGTTAAAAGACCCCCATAAAAATGCTGAAGAAAATGACACCTTTAAAAATAAACTAATGGGGGCAGATCCAAGGTGTTGGAGTAGAAACAGCACTTCCAAAGTGCTCTCACCCACACCACTTCAAAATCATGTGAAAGGGGACTCTGAACAACTTCTGGAGATCCAGAACCCACAGAACAACACAGAGAAGTTAACCTCCCGCTGAGAACAGCCCAGCAGCCTTTCAGGGAGTGAACAGCACACCACTCTGGGAGCCAACAACACAGCGCAGTGCTCTGGGAGTCAAGTCCTGGCCTGCATGAGCCATGACTTCAGCCCTAGTGCAGCCACGCAAGAAGCCAGCTGGAAGGACCCCAGAACACCAGCAGCTGCGGAGATTCCAGAATTCTTAACACAGACATGCCTAGGACAAAGCGAGAGTTTACTTCTATGTGGACTTTGGGACCAGTATTTGGGGAACACCTCGGCTTCTTCCCCTGGGGGAAAGAAGTGGCTGAGGAGAACTGGCACAGATGCCATTTTTCAGCTTCAGTTGCAGCTTCAGCTTCTGACCTGCGAACTTTAGGGTGGTCCAGTGATCAATCTTGGGGGGTAGTTGCTCTTGCTTTAACCTCCCTGGATCTGGATTGCAGGCTGTGCTGGAGGTCTTGGGCTGGGTATCCAGCTTACCAGAGCATGTGGAGGCTGCACAGAGGCCAATAAAGTAATACGTCCAGAAGTTGTGAAAACCCCAACATTTGGGACAGAAGCTCCCCTGTTTGGTGGCAGAGTTCTACTGTGGCAACAAACCCAAAAGTCCATTAATTAAGTGGCAACATGCCTAGGCAAAGGAAACAAAATAAACAGAAAAATGCAATATTAGGCTCCTATTTGGGGGGCAAAGTGGATCGAAACATGGCACAGGAGGAGGTCTCTGAGGTCATAAATCCTGCACCAAAAGCCCCAAATGAAATTATGAGCCATTAACAGGCCATAGAGGACCTTAAGAGGATTTTAAAAACCAAATAAGAGAAATGGAGGAAAAATTGGGAAGAGAAGTCAATCAGAAGGATGCAGGAAAAGAATGAAATGAGAGTCAACAGCCTGACTGAGGAAAATAACACCTCAAAAACAGACTAACTCAAATAGCAAAGGAGGCTCAAAAGAGCAATGAGGAGAAGAATGCCTTAAAAAGCCAAATTTGCCAGATGGAAAAAGAATCTCAAAAGCTCACTGAGGAGATTCCTTCCTTCAGTTAGACTGGAACAAATGGAAGCTAGTGAATTTATGAGAAATCAAGATGCTGTTAAACACATCCAAACAAATGAAAGAATAGAAGGCAATGTGATATATCTCATGGGAAAAACCATGACATGGAAAATAGATCCAGGAGACATAACTTAAAAATTATTTGACTACCTGAAAGCTATGATCAAAGAAAGATCCAAGAAGTCATCCTTCAGGAAATTTGCAAGCAAAATTGCCCTGATGATTTAGACCCAGAGGGGGAAATGAAGGTAGAAAGTATCAACTATTTACCTGCTGAAAAAGATCCCCAAAAGAAAACTCCTAGGAATATTATAGCCAGGATCCAGAATTCCCAGATCAAGGAGAAAATACTAGAAGCAGCCAGGAAGAAACAATTTCAATATTGTGGAAACACAATCAGAATAGCACAGGATGTGGCAACTGCTACACTGTGCGATCGAATGGCATGAAATATAATATTCCACAGAGCAAAAGACTTGGGATTAAAACCAAGAATCATATACCCACCAAACTGAGAATTTTGATTCAGGAGAAATTATGGTCATTCAGTGGAATACAGGACTTTCAAGCATTCTTAAGGAAAAAAAACAGAGTTGAATAGAAAATTTGACATTCAGACACAAGAAGCAAGAGATGCTTGAGAAGGTAATCAGGGAAAAGAAATCAAAAGGAAGTTATCAAAGTTGAACTATTTACATCCCTACATGGAAAAAATGTAACCGTGACTGATGAAACTTTTCTCATTACGAAAATAATGTAACAAGTGTATATGGGAATATGAATACATATGTGAATATGTGTATATATGTTTACAGTTATACATGGATAGAGGGCACAAGATGAATTTGGTTGGAAGAGATGATACTTAAGGGGCAAAGTTATAAGGTGAGAGAGGAAAGTGTCAAGAGGAGATGGGGAGAGACAGGGTAGGGTAAACTATGTCATGTAGAAGAGTCAGGCAAGGGGAAGGACAGGAAGGCAAAAAGGCAAAGACATATTCTCATTGAATTTGGCTCAGGGAGAGAATGGCATACATACTAAATGGGATATCTCACCCTGAAGGACAGTAGGGGGTTTAGTGGGGGTATGATGGAGGGGAGGGCATGCTCGGGGAAGGGGAGGTTGGAAGCACCCACTTTGGAAGAGGGACAGAATCAAAGTTGGGAATGGACCATGTGGGGTGTGGGATGGGTTGGAGGGCAATATAAGCAGTCTTTTACAATATATCTACTATGGTAATGTTTTACATAGCTATACATGTACAACACATACTGAATTGCTTATCTTCCCAGTCATAGTGGGTGACAAGGCAGGAAGGAAATGGATCTGAAATTTGAAATTTTAAAATTAAATGTTTCAAATATATATATATATATATATATATATATATATATATACATACATATATACTGTTATTAATTCTATTTTGCATTTAATTGGGAAATAAGTTGTGCAGGCATTGGGGAACAGAGTTTCACCTTGCCCTAATGGTAAACTCAAAAGTGCTCTGGGCGAAGATATAGGAGAGAGCAGAATGGCTGAGGGGATATATTTTGGGACTGCTATTCTGAGGTGGTGGGTAGGGGGAAAATGGGGAAAAATTGTAGCTCAAAATCTGCTGGAAATGAATGATGTAAACCAGAAGTTAATAAAGCATTTGTTAAAAAAATTAAAAGTAACTTTTGCCCTTTTCTAACTAAGACTGTTTAAAAATGCCATCCTGGTCAATTAAATTTAAATTAAAAATAAAATACTTTATTTTATTGGATTTTAAGGATTATTTTGACTATACATGATTTTTACATTTCACATTGACTCTAGAATCTTTGCCTAAAAAGCAACTCAACAGTATATGTTTTGTTTTGTTTTTTTTAAACTGGACATTATAAAAATTTGTGGAAACATATACAAAACAAAAATAAAAATAAATAAACTAACCAAAATGGCAAAAGAGGTCCAAAATCCCAATGAGGAAAACAATGCCTTAAAAAGTAGAATTGGTCAAATGGAAAAAGAGACCAAAACCTTACTGAACCAAATAATTCCTTAAAAATTATAATGGACTAAAAGGAAGCTAATAACTTCATGAGAAATCAAGAAATTATAAAACAAAACCAAAAGAATGAAAAAATTGAAGTCAATGTGAAATCTCATTGGAAAAACAGCTTACCTGGAAAATAGATCCAGGGGAAAGAGTTTTAAAATTGTTGGTGTACCTGAAAACCATGATCAAAAAAGAATCTAGACATCATCTTTTTTTTAAGCAATTGGGGTTAAGTAACTTGCTCAAGGTTACACGGCTAGTCATTATTTATGTGTGGGTGCTCATTTTCTGAGGGCGGATTTGATCTCGGGTCATCCCAACTCCGAGGCCAGCGCTCTTACTCACTGCGCCACCTAGCCGCCCCTAGACATCATGTTTTAAGAAATTAACAATGAAAACTGCTCTGATATTATAGAAGCAGATGGTAAAATTGAAGAATGAATCCACCCATCACCTCCTGCAAGATATACCATAAACAAAACCTGTGGGAATATTTTATGGAAATTTCAAATTCAATGCTCTCCTACTCCTCCTCCTTCTCCAGGCTAAGGAGAAAATTGTACAAATAACCAACAATTAGCTGTTCAACTATTGTGTAACACAATCAGCATACCACAGGATTTAGCTGCTTCTACACCAGGGGATCAGTGGATTTGGAATCAGATATTCTAGACATCAAATGAAGTATGATTGAAACCATGATTCACCTACCCAGCAACACTGAGTGTAAGACTTCAAGGGGGAAATGGAATTTCAATTAAATACAGGACTTCTAAACTTTCTTGTTGAAAAGACCAGAGTTGAATAGAAAATTTGACTTTCAAATGCAAGAATCAATAAAAACATCAAAAGATAAACAGGAAAGAAAAGTCATGAGAGACTTATTAAAGTTGAAGTGTTTTCATTCCTGCATGAAAAGATGATATTTTAACTCATGAAACTTTTCTCAATATTGCAGTAGAGAGAATATGTTTGTGTGTGTGAATGTGTTTGTATGAGTATATTTATGTGTTTATGTATGTATATGCATATATATATATATATATATGTACATAAGACTCTACACACACACACACACACACACACACACAGAAAGAGGACACAAGGTAAACTGAATATAAGAAATGATACCTAAAAATAAAATTAAGTTTTAATAGGAATGTAATGGAAGATAGAGAAAGGGAGAAGTAGAATGTAGTAAATCATCTCACATAAGAGTCAAGAAAGTGCTTTTACAATGGAGGGGAATAGGAGGGAAGTAAGAGTGAATAAACAAGTCTTACTCTCATTGGATTTGGCTTAAGGAGGAAATGGTACATACTCAGCTAAGTATGGTAATCTATCTACCCTACAGGAATGCAGGAAATAAGGAGGTAAGAGAGAGTTGATAATGGATGGGATGGCAGATTGGGGGAATGGGTAATCAGAAGCAAACACTATTGAAAATAAGACTAGAATAAATGGAGGGCAGGACAAGATAGAGGAAACATGAAGAGTCTTTTGCAACATGACTCCTATGGAAGTGTTTTGTATGGCTACACATGTATGACCTATATCTAATTGCTTACTTTCTCAATGAGAGTATGTGCAGAAGGAGGAAAAGGGAAATATATGGAACTCAAAGTTTTAAAAATTAATGTTAAAAATTATCTTTGCATGCAACTGAGAAATAAGATGTACAGGCAATTGGGTATAGAGATCATACATACCCTACAGGAAAAGAGAGGGGAAGGAATTTAGAGAAGGGGGTAGTGATAGAAAGGACACGATATTGAGGGAAAGGGAAGTTGTGTTGCACACTGTCCTGCCATAGGGTGAAGGGACAGATAAGGAGAAAATTTGGAACTCAGAATCTTGTGGAAGTGAATATTGAAAACTGAAAATGAATAAATTATTTTTAAAAATAGCCAAACTATAGTAGTGGCAGAAAAACCTAAGACCCCAGTTTTGGCTATAAGAGCTCACAATTTGAGAAAACATTGTTAGAAAAGCTAGAGAACAATAGGAAGCAAACTTTAGACCAACATCTCATAATGCATACTAAAAGAAGTCCAAAATGAGTACATGATTTAGTCATAAGTTATGATATATTAAGCATATGCTTTTTAAAATTTTTGGTCTTTATTAATTTTATTGTTTACTTTTACTTTATAAGATTCAGTGCCATAATTCCTTGAGTTTAATTTTCTCTCCCTCCCACCTTTCCCCCCACACCATGGGGGCATATAATTAAGTATAGGATCAGCAAATACTTTCACATTAGACATTAGTCAGGTTATAAAGAAGAATTGTATCAGATGGAATGAACAACTGGAAAGAGGAAACAAAACCAAACAAGAAAAAGAAAAAGAGCAGGTAGTTTGCTTCAACCTGGGATTCAAATTCAGTTCTTTCTAGAGTGCATTATTTTTTTTTCTTTTCTACTTTGTTTACTTTTAATTTAAAATATTCAGTTCCAAAATCCCTTGAGTTTCAAATTTTCTCCCCCTTTCTCTCCTCCCTGCTCCATGGTGGCATGCAAACAAATAGAGGATTTGCAAATACTTTCACCTTAGGCTTTAGTCAGGTTTTAAGGATTGTAATTGACAGGATGAACAATGGGAAAGTGGAAGCAAAATCAAACAAGGAGAAGAAAGAGAGCAGGTAGTTTAATTCAGTCTGCATTCAAACTTTAAAAATCAAATAAGAGACCTGGAGGAAAAATTGGGAAGAGAAATGAGAAGAATGAAGGAAAAGTATGAAATTAGAGTCAACAGCCTGACTCAAGAAAGTAACACCTTAAAAAATAGACTAACTCAAATGGCAAAGGAGGCTCAAAAGTGCATTGAGGAGAAGAATGCATTAAAAAGCCAAATTTGCGAGATGGAAAAAGAATCTCAACAGCTCACTGAGGAGATTCATTCCTTCAGAGTTAGACTGGAGCAAATGGAAGCTAGTGACTTTATGAGAAATCAAGATGCTGTTAAACACATACAACCAAATGAAAGAATATAAGGCAATGTGAAATATCTCATGGGACAAACCACTGACCCCGAAAATAGATCCAGGAGAGATAATTTAAAAATTATTGGACTACTTGAAAGCCATATCGAAGAAAGAACCTAGAAATCATCCTTCAAGAAACTGTCAAGGAAAATTGCCCTGATGTTTTAGAGCCAGACTGCGATATAGAGGTTGAAAGAATCCAAAGATGATCTCCTGAAAAAGATCCCCAAAAGAAAACTCTTAGGAATATTATAGCCATGTACCAAAATTCTCAGATCAAGGAGAAAATACTACAAGCAGCCAGGAAGACATAATTTCAATATTGTAGAATCACAATGAGAATAGCACAGGACCTGGTAACTTCTACCCTGAGGGATAGAAGGGCATGGAATATGATATTCCACAGGGTAAAAGATGTGGGATTAAAACCACGAATCCCATACCCTGGAAAACTGAATATTTTGTTTCAGGGGGAAATATGGGCATAGTGGAATAGAGGACTTTCAATTCTGGAAAAAACAGAGTTGAACAGAAAATTTGACATTCAGATACAAGAAGCAAGAGATGCTTGAGAAGGTAATCAGGGAAAAGAAATCAAAAGGAAGTTATCAAAGTTGAACTATTTACATTCCTACATGGAAAAAAAATAACTGTGACTGATGAAACTTTTCTCATTATGAAAATAATGGAAGAAGTGAATATGAATAAATATGTGAATGTATGTATATATGTTTATAGGTATACATGGATACAGGGCACAGGTCAAATTTAATAGGAAGGGATGATACTTATGGGGTGAAGTGAAGAGGTGAGAGAAGAAAGTGGCAAGAGGAGCTGGAGAGAGAAATGGTAGGGTAAACTATCTCATGTAGAAGCGGCAAGGGCAAGTGGTTGCAGGGGAGGGGAAGAATAGGAAGGCAAAAATGCAAAACCATATTCTCATTGAATTCAGCTCAGGGAGAGAATGACATACATACTAAATGGGATATTTCACCCTCTAGGAGAGTAGGGTGAAGGGGGATGAGAGGGGAGATTATGAAGGGGAGGACATTCTGGGCGGAGGGAAGGTTGGAAGTACCCACTATCTAAGAGGGACAGGATCAAAGTAGGAAATGGACCAGTTGGGCTGGTGGGATGGGGGGGAGGGAAATATAAGCATTCTTTTACAGTATATCTACTATGGTAATATTTTGCATAGCAACACATGTACAACACATACTGAATTGCTTTTCTTCCCAGAGGGAGTGGGTGACAAAGGGAGGAAGGGAATGGAGCTGCGATTTGAAGTTTTAAAATTAAGTGTTCGAATATATGCTGTTATTAATACTATTTTGAATGTTATTGAGAGATAAGATGTGCAGGCATTGGGGCACAGGGATTCACCTTGCCCTAATGGTACATTTGAAGGGGGTATGGTAGAAGATACGGGAGAGAGCATATTGGATGAGGGTATATCTTTTGGGACTGCAATTCTGGGGTGATGGGTAGGGGAAAAATGGGGGAAAACACTTTAACTCAAAATCTGGCAGAAATGAATGATGTAAACCAGAAGTTAATAAAGCATTTGTTTTTTAAAAAAAGTCCTCTATCCCACTGAATGACCATATGTTCTCCTGAACCATGATACTCAGTTTTTATGTGTAGGTGATGCTTGGTTTGTATCCCATCTCCGTTGCCCTTCCGAATATCATATTCCATCCCCTTCTGTCCGTCAGTGTAGATGCTACCAGATTCTGTGCTATCCTGATTGTGTTTCCACAATATTGAAATTGTTTATTCCTGGATGCTTTTAATATTCTCTCCTTGATCTGGGAATTTTGGAACCTGGCTACAATATTTCTAGGAGTTTTCTTTTTGTGATCTTTTTCAGGAGGTGATTGGTTGATTCTTTCAACCTGCATTTTGCCCTATGGTTATAAAACATAAGGGCAAATTTCCTTGAGAATTTCTTGAAGGATGATTTCTAGATTCTTTCTTTGATCATGGTTTTCAGGTAGAACAATAAATTTGAGATTGTAAATTGGATCTACTTTCCAGGTCAGTGGTTTTTCCCATGACATATTTTACATTGACTTCTATTCTTTCATTTGTCTGGATCAGCTTAACAGCATCTTGATTTCTCATAAAGTCACTAGGTTCCATTTGCTCCAGTCTAATTCTGAAGGAATAATTCTCCTCAATGAGCTTTTGAGATTCTTTTTCCATCTGCCATTTGCGCTTTTTAAGGCATTCTCCTCCTCATTGCATTTTTGAACCTCTTTTGACCTTTGAGTCTGTCTATTTTTAAGGGGTTATTTTCCACAGTCAGTCTGGTGACTCTCATTTCATACTTTTCTTGTATCTTTCTCATTTCTCTTCCCAATATTCCCCCCTTCCCTCACCTGCTTCTTAATGTCCTCTGTGGCCTGTAACCAGCTCATATTTTCATTTGGGGCTTTTGGTGCAGGATTTCTGACTTCGCAGTCCTTCTCCTGTTCCATCCTTTGATCCTTTCTGCCCCCAAAATAGGAGTCTAATGTTGCACTTTTCTTTTTATTTTGCTTACTTTGACTAGGCATGTTGCCACTCAATTACTTGACTTTTGTGCTTGTTGCCACAGTAGAACTCTGCCAACAGGCACGGAAGCTTCTGTCCCAAATGTTGGGGTTTTCTCAACTTCTGGAGGCATTAGTTGGGTGGCCTCTCTGAAGCCTCCACACACTCTGGCAAGCTGGTCACACCCCAAGACCTCCACCCAAGACTGCAGTACAGATCCAAGAAGTACTCTTCTTGGGGGCAAGCAAGAGCAATTACTCCTCACATTAATCACTGGATTCCCCTACAGTTCACAGGTCAGGAGTTGAAGCTAAACTGTGGCAATGTGGCACATGCTGCGCAGGCTCCTCAGCAGCTTGTTTCCCCCATGGAAGAAGCTGAAGCACTCTCCCAACCAGTCCCAAAGTCCATAGGGCACTGACCTCTCACTTTGCAGTTGGCATCTATGTTTATGCAATTCTTGAATTGCCAAAGCTAATGCTATTCTGGATTCTTTCCAGCTGGCTGCTGGTCTGGCTGCCTGGGGCTAGAACCTCAGAGTTACATGGTCCTTGGCTATGTCCTGGGCTCGGCTCCCAGAGCACTGCCCTGGCCTGTCCCTGACAGGCTGCTGGACGGTCCTCAGTGAGAGGTTAGCTTCTCTGCGTCATTTTGTGGTTTCTGGAGCTCCAGAAGTCGTTCGGAGTCCCCTTATAACAAAATTTTGAAGTGGTGTGGGCTGGAGCTCCATGGAAGTGCTGTTTCTACTCCACCATCTTGACTCTGCCCCCCCAATGTTTTGTATTCTTATATATTTGCCTTAATTCCCTGTATATTTTTGAAATGAGGAGTGTATCACAGACACTGGTTGTAGAAATTCTTTACGAATTTTCCACTTCTTTCTTAACCTTGGTTACCTTGGCTTTGTTTGTACAGAAATTTTTTAATGTAATGTAATCAATATTATCCATTTTGCATCTTATAATGCTCTCTTCCCCTTGTTTCATCATTGAAGCCAGAAAGAAGGACTCATTCAGTTTTTACTCCTTATCTCTCAATAACTGTTAATTAAAGACAATGAAAGTGCCTGATTAATGATGACAATAGGTAGAATTGTTTTGAAGTTCGTTATATTTATAAACTTTTTGTGCTTGTGGCACAAGAATTTTTTTTTAAGCAATTGGGGTTAAGTAACTTGCTCAAGGTTACACGGCTAGTCATTATTTGTGTGTGGTTGCTCATTTTCTGAGGCTGGATTCGATCTCGGGTCATCCCAACTCCAAGGCCGGCACTCTTACTCACTTCGCCACCTAGCCACCCCTTTTTTAGGGCAATTGGGGTTAAGTAACTTGCCCAAGGTCACACGGCTAGGCTTTTTTGTCTGTGTGAATTAAGTGTCTGAGACCGGATGCGAACTCAGGTCCTTCTGACTCCAGGGACGGCGCTCTACTCACTGCGCCACCTAGCAGGCCCAAGAATTTTTTTTTTAATAGGTAGAAACATTACCCTTCAAATTTCCCAAAGGTCAAAAGATATCGTCCACACTAGATGCCTTCTGAAGTGGAAGTCTCATCAAGCCTACCTCACTCTCTACATCATGCTCTTCACAGAGTACACCAAAATCTTTCCTTTGTTCTTCTCTTATTATTCTCTAAGTGGTTTCTTGGCCACCATGTCTTTTTTTCTTTCTCCTGACCTCTATTTTTTCAAGTTTTTTTTTTAAACAAATGCTTTATAAACTTCTGTTTTACATCATTCATTTCCGCCAGATTCTGAGTTACAATCATTTTCCCCCTGTTATTCCCCTACCCAACCTCCCAGAATAGCAGTCCGGCAAGACATAGCTTCCTCCATTCTGCTCTCTCCCATACCTTCTCCCGTACTCCCGTCGACTTTTCCATTAGAGGAAGGTGAATATTTGTGTCCCAATGCCTGCACATCTTATCTCCCAATTATAAGCAAAAGAGTATTAATAATAGCATTTATATATATTTGAAACATTTAATCTTAAGACCTCGAATTTCAGATCCATTTCCTGCCTCCCTTGTCACCCATTCCCTCTGGGGAGATAAGTAATTCAGTATATGTTGCACATGTCTAGCTATGCAAAACATTATCATAGTAGATATATTGTACAAGGCTACTTATAATTCCCTCCCACTCATCCCACCCCCCACCTGGTCCATACCCTACATGATCCTGTCCCTCTTCTATAGTGGATACTTCCAACCTCTCCTCCTCCCAAGGATGCCCTCCCACCCATCATTGCTCCTCTCATCCCCCTTCCGCCTATTCTGCTGCAGGTTGAGATATCCCATTTAGTATGTATGTCATTCTCTCCCTGAACCAAATTCAATGAAAATGTGGTTTTGCCTTTTTAGCCTTCCTATTCTCCCCCTCCCTTGCAACCATTTCCCCTTGCTTCTTCTACATGAGATAGTTTACCCTACCCTTTCTCTCCCCATCTCTTCTTGCTACTTTCCTCTCTCACCTCATAATTTCATCCCTTGAGTATTCTCCCTTCCCAAAAAATTCAACCTATGCCCTCTATCCCTATATAACTGTAACCACATACACACACATTCACATATGTATTCATATGACCACACACCCTTCTTCCATTATTTTCATAGTGAGAAAGATGTCATCAGTCACAGTTATTGCTTTTCCATGTAGGAATGTAAATAGTTCAACTTTGATAACTTCCTTTTGATTTCTTTTCCCTGATTACCTTCTCAGGCATCTCTTGCCTCTTGTGTCTGGATGTCAAATTTTCTATTCAATTCTGGTTTTTTCCTCAAGAATGCTTGAAAGTCCTCTATTCCACTGAATGACCATATTTTCCCCTGAAACAAAATACTCAGTTTTGCTGGGTAGGTGACCCTTGGGTTCATTCTCAGTTCTTTTGCCGTCTGGAATATCATATTCCATGCCCTTCAATCCCTCAGTGTAGAAGCTGCCAGGTCCTGGGCTATTATGATTGTGTTTCCACAATATTGAAATAGTTTCTTCCTGGCTGCTTGGAGTATTTTCTCCTTGATCTGGGGATTCTGGAACCTGGCTATAATATTCCTGGGAGTTTTCTTTTTGGGATCTTTTTCAGGAGGTTATCAGTGGATTCTTTCAACCTCTATTTTGCCTTCTGGATCTAAAACATCAGGGCAATTTTCCTTGAGAATTTCTTGAAGGGTGATTTCTAGGTTCTTTCTTTGATTATAGCTTTCAGGTCGTCCAATAATTTTTAAATTGTCTCTCCTCGATCTATTTTCCAGGTCGGTGGTTTTTCCCATGACTTTTTAAGGCATTCTTCTCCTCATTGCCCTTTTGGGGCTCCTTTGCCATTTGAGTTATTCTATTTTTTAAGGTGCTGTTTTCCTCAGTCAGGCTGTTGACCCTCATTTCATTCTTTTCCTGCGTCCTTCTCATTTCTCTTTCCAATTTTTCCTCCATTTCTCTTATTTGATTTTTAAAGTCCTTCTTAAGGTCCTCTGTGGCCTGCAACTTGCCCATCCTTTCCCCTGGGGCTTTTGGAGCAGGACTTCTGACCTCACAGTCCTTTTCCCGCTCTATGCCCCCAAAATAGGAGTCTAGGGTTGCATTTTTCTGTTTCCTTTGCCTTGGCATGTTGCCACTTAATTACTTGACTTTTGGGCTTATTGCCACACTATGGCTTTAAGTCCAGATAGAGGAATTTTCATCCCAAATGTGTTGGAAGCAACTTCCATTTTTGGCAAGCTGTAAACCCACCCACTACTTCCACCCTAGATCACAATCCAGATCCAGGGAGGTTAAAGCAAGAGAGATTAATCCCCAAGACTGATCACTGGATCTCCCTATCGTTCGCAGGCCAGAACCTGGAGCTGCCTCTGAAAACTACAAAATGGTGTGTCTCCTCAGCGGCTTCTAGCCCCCAGGGGAGGGAGCTGATACATTCCCCAAATATTGGTCCCAAAGTCCATAGGACACTAACCTCTTATTTTGTCCTAGGCATATCTATGTTGATAATTCTGGACTCGCCACAGCTGCTGGTGTTCTGGGGTCTCTCCAGCCGGCTGCTGGCCCTGCCGCCCTGGGGATAAAACCTCGGCTCATGGAGACTTGGGCTCCTCTTGGCTCGGCTCCCCACGCTCTGCGCGCTGTGTGCTGCTGGCTCCCAGAGTGCAGTGCTGGTCCTTCCTGCAGGGGTGCTGGGCTGTCCTCAGCAGGAGGTTAGCTTCTCTGTGTTGTTCTGTGGGTGCTGGGGCTCCAGAAGTTGTTCAGAGTCCTGTTTACATAGTTTGGGGGGAATCTCTCAAGTTTTGTTTTTTGAATGTACAATTGAAAATAAAAGTTCATTATTTGTATGACCAAATTTGTTTCCTACAATAATAAACCTCAGTTTCTTAGTCCCATCCACACTGGACATTCTCTATACAAGTGGACAGTTTTTTTTTTCTTTCCTTTTATCAAGCTTTTACAATTTTCCCAATGGAGAGTCAGAATGAGGCTTACTCATTGCCAATCCCATATTTGTACTAGCACCCTCTTAATCTTTCTGTTTCTTAGAAAGCTAATGTCAGCTAAGGGCTAATACCTACTAACTCTACCTCCCATGTGAATCTTTTTTTTTCATTTACAAATAAGAAAGATTCAATTTTGGGTCAGGACTTATTTCTTCTTATTCTCAGTTTTAGGAAGTTAAATTATCCCACTACTTCATGGCTAACTAGCTACTTGGGGAGTCCTCTGCAACTAGTAATTTGTCAAAGCCTGAGTGCCAGCTGCAATGGAAGTAGAGTAGCCTTGTTCTCAGAGATAATCATGGTGAAGGACCCTCAACCAAGTATTCTACTTGGCAGATTTTTAAAAGAAAACATTCTATGTTAAGGTCTTTGCCATGATTAAAGAAGTAAAACTAAGAAAGAAAAAGTTTAAAAGGAGTTAATTAACACGCCAAAACAAAATGAGTTGGTGAATTGCCTTTGAGGCTAACCCAGAATTCAACTTTGTCCCTGCTTTTATAGACAGTAGCGACTTCCATATCAGGGCAAATGTAATTTGATTTGCTCATGTTATCACAAAGAGGTGAGATTAGTGCAGCCTCAGGTTTTCATGATTTTCTAATACAACAACAACAACAAAATACCACTTGCTTTGCTGGAGAGATACATATGTGTCATAAAGTTCTAAATTTTGATTAGGGGTACAAAGGGCAGTAGTTTCACGTTATCCACATAGATTTTGCTCTGTCCTCAAAGGCATTTGAAAAATATAACTAAATAAATAAAAGGAAACAATATATTAGTGGAGAGATAAGCCTTGTGCCTCAGGCTTTAAACAAGTCCTGTGAAATTTTGGGGACCAGAATCTTCCAAATAAGTTGTGTAGACACAATTTCACAATCAAGATTCAATGAGTTTCATGGAATTGCTTAACCACAAGTCAGATAGCTATCTGCCCCAATCACGTATCGGGGGAACAATAGTTAAACAAATAGGTAATTGTAGACTGGGTAACATGCTGATTGTTTTGTTCACTTTCTGAACTAGATGTCTGAAATAAACATGATCATTCAGAGCTTTGTCCATGCCAAAAACAACCTGGTTTTATTGGGGTGAGGTTTTCTAATTACTTCACACTGTTAAAATGGAGGAGACAATAAGAAATAGATCTGAAGAGCTGCTGCTAAGCGTATGGTAGCAGAAAGTAATTCAACAAGCAAAAGACAAAGATCTTTTGCAGAGTCAATAAGACAAAGTTTAAACACAGCAATGCGTAGCAGAAATGATATAATACTTAACATGTAAACAGAATCATTTTACCAGAATGCTACCAGAATTTTACCAGTTGCTTTTCATCATAAAAAAGTATAAGTTTCTCTCACCTCAGTTCCCCTTTCATGTGCATCCTCCACACATATTCCTTGGATACATGTTGCCTATCTTTGCACTCTGTGGTTGCTGCCTGTTCATGTGTTTTCTATATGTCTACTTTTCCATAATTGATATGCTGGAACCTGGAAGAGAGCGTATGTCAATCATGCATTTTTTCTTCAGTTCACTTACTACGTAATTTTATTAAATGTCACTTGCTTAGAACTAATAGCTCTTATGTCCAGATATTAATCATGAATACAATGGTTAGGGTAGTGGTTGGTTACCCACCGACAGATTATTGCAAACATAAAGTGAATTTTCTAGAGGGATGTATATGAAGTAGAGTAACTAGTACAACTTTTGCATTGAACTAAAATCTATCTGCAATTACTAGGCACTACTACTTCTGCTATCTGAGGAAAAATAGAATCAATCAAAGTCCTCTACTACAGTTCATACACTGAAACACAGCTATCTTTCCCATCTCTCCTTTGCATCTTCCTCATATTAAACATTTTCTGTTCTTTGATATAGCCTAAGCAGTTAAAATTTTGAGGAAAGAATGATACTAGATAATGTCTAAATTATGTTATTATTGATGTTTTTTTCTAAAATATGGCAAATAGAAATAAACACACTATTCCAGGTGTCATGCAGGCCGTGTAGATAAGTGATTTTAAACTAAAATAGAAAAGGAACAGGAAACCATGCATAAGGATCTCTTTGCAATTAAAATTAACATAGAAAACTAATTTAATGTTACATATATTTTATTATATTTTTATTTATTTTGCTAAATATTTCCCAATTTTCATTTTTTTCTGATTTAGGCTATACTCAGAGTGTGTTGTGATGTTCATGCAATCTGCCAGCAGACTGTATGTTTGACACCTATTAAAGACAGGAGAACTGTCCTTTCTGGTCTTGGACAATATTTTGCTTGTAATGTGGTCCAAGATCTTCTCTTGGATGTTTTAATTCCGTTTGAATATATAGAAGTTCAAAAATAGTTTAATAAAAAATAGCTTCATGAGTTAAAACAATATCAGCATAATTTTGTTTAAATGAAAGTGGAGACACCTTCAAAAGTATTTCAAAGATAATATAGAATTAATATACACATATTGAATTTTAGTTATAAATTAGGTTCTTATTTTACAAAGAAAATGTATAATTAAAAGTAATAAATATGTTCAATTAATAATTTTATTCCAATGTCCTATTTAGTCTGTTCCACATATACATTAACATATTTTATTATAATCTATGCCACTATAGCAATAAAATACTTCATTCATGATCAAAATTCTTCTTTTTAATTATATTTTAAATAAGTGTTTATATCTTTAATGAAAATAGATACTTTTTAAAGAATTTAAAATTATTCATTTTCCCAAACCTATTTCCTTTCTAAATTTCTTGATTTCTCTTAAATCTTCCTAGGGCTCTGGTTCACATTGTTGTAGTTATACAGTTCCAGTCAATTTTCATTACTCCACAAATGTAATCAGTTGGTCTCTTACTAATTTTATTTACACAACGTCTCTCACATTTGTTTCCTTCCCTCAACCTAGTGTAGTTTTGGCACTAGAATACTGCAATAGCTTCCTAATTTCTTGCCCCACTTTTATCCTCATCAGTCTATCTTCCACATAGGTTCTAGAGTTGTCTTCCTAAAGGACAGGTCTGACACTTTTATTTTCCTGTTCAATGAACTTCCTTTTACCTGTAGGGTCAAATCTAGCTTGTCTTTTAAGGCATTTTATAATGCCTTAATTGCTTAATTTATTACACACACATACATACATACATCTATGTACATTATAACTCTGAATATTATATAGATACTGTGTATAATTTTCCATTTCTCTACCACCTCCTATGCTCCCTCCCTGTACGTCTGTCTCTCTCTGTCTCTTCCTCTCTCTCCCTTCCTCCTCTCTGTCTCCTTCTCTCTCTTCCTCTTCCTCATGTCCTTTATATACATTCTGTGGTCTAGGCCTTCTGCTATTCCTCACATAAAACAATCTAGCTCAACTTTTTGCCTTTTTATAGAATGTCTTTTATAGCTAGATTGCAGTCTTAATCTTTCTCTCTTAAAATTCTAACTTCCTTCATGAAATCTCCTGTGGAGATATTTTCTTTTTAATTCTCTCCTGTCCTCATCAGCTACTAGTATTTAAACAATCAATTCTTTTTGGGAAGTTTAAATGTATTTTCTATTTGTTTTCTTCATCAATATAATGTAAATTATTTTAGGGTATACATATATATATATGTATGTATATATATACACACACATACATATATATATATATGTATGTATATATATATATATATATATATATATAAATACATAAACATTTACACATATTTTGTACATGCATCACAAGTGCCTAGAACAATGCTTAGTATATAAGTGGTATTTACTGGATAATTATTAATTCATGACTTTTAGATTTGCAGATAACTTGTGTTGTTTATTTCATTTGATAAACATTTAAGTTAAATTTATATATATGGTATTTAGAATTATTATTAATGGAGATTTAAAGGCCAGAAATTTTGAATCGATATATCACATTTTTGAAGATAATTTTGCATTCAGCAACTATCATATTCTGAGAATAAAAAACCCAATAAGATTGGCGGCGGAGCCAAGATGGTGGAGTAAAAACAGCATTTCCACTATACTCCAGCCCACACCACTTCAAAATTATGTAAAAGAGGGACTCTGAACAAGCTCAGGAGCTCCAGAACCCAAAGAATGACACAGAGAAACTAATCTCCTGCTGAGTACAGCCCTGCAGCCCAGCAGGGAGAAGCAAGCACAGCACTCTGGGAGCCACGCCCAGGACCATTTGAGTCAAAGGTTTTAGCCCCAGGGTGGCCAGACCACAGGCAAGCTGGAGGAACCCCAAAACACCAGCAACTGCGGCTTTTCCAGAAGTATCAACACAAAGATGCCTAGAACAAAATGAGAGGTTAGTGCCTTATGGACTTTGGGACCAATATTTGGGTTGAATGTCAACTTCTTCTGCTGGGGGAAAGAAAGAGCAGTGGCACAGCCACCATTTTGCAGCTTCAGTTGCAGCTTCAGCTCCTGCCCTGCAAACTGTAGGGGGATCCCGCGATCAGTCTGGGGGGGGGTAATTGCTCTTGCTTTAACCTCCCTGGACCTGAATAACAGACTGGGGTGGCGGTCTTGGGGTGTGTGTCCAGCTTGCCAGAGCGTGTGGAGGCTTCACAGAGGCCACCCAACTAATATCTCTAGGAGTTGAGAAGACACCAACGTTTGGGACAGAAACTCCTCCATCTGGTAGCAGAGTCCTACTGTGGCAACAAGCCCAAAAGGCAAGTAATTAAATGGCAATATGCATAAGCAAAGGAAACAAAATAAACAGAAGAATGCAATATTAGACTTCTATTTTGGGGACAAAGACGATTGAAACATGGAAGAGGGGGAGGACTGTGAGGTCAGAAATCCTGCTCCAAAAGCCCCAAAGGAAAATATGAGTGCGTTACAGGCCATAGAGGACCTTAACAAGCAGATAAGGGAAGTGGAGGAAAAATTGGGAAGAGAAATGAGAAGTATGCAGGAGAAGTATGAAATGAGAGTCAACAAGCCTGACTGAGGAAAATGACACCCTAAAAAGAGATTAACTCAAATGGCAAAGGAGGCCCTAAAGGGCAATGAGGAGAAGAATGCCTTAAAAAGCCAATTTTGCCAGATGGAAAAAGAATTTCAAAAGCTCACTGAGGAGATTCATTTATTCAGAGTTAGACTGGAGCAAATGGAAACTAATGACTTTATTAGAAATCAGGATGCTGCTAAACAGATCCAAACAAATTGAAAGAATAGAAGGCAATGTGAAATATCTCATGGGAAAAATGACTGACCTGGAAAATAGATCCAGGAGAGATAATTTAAAAATTATTGGCCTACCTGAAAGTCATGATCAAAGAAAGAACCAAAAAAATCATCCTTCAAGAAATTCTGAAGGAAAATTGCCCTGAAGTTTTAGACCCAGAGGGGGAAATAGAGGTTGAAAGAATCCACCGAACACCTCCTGAAAATGATCCCCCCCAAAAAAACTCCTAGGAATATTATAGCCAGATTCCAGAACTCACAGATCAAGGAGAAAATACTACAAGCAGCCATAAAGAAACACTTTCAATATTTTGGAAAAACAATCAGAATAGCAAGACCTGGCAGCTTATACACTGAGCAATCCAAGGGCATGCAATATGATATTCCAGAGGGCAAAAGAGCTCAATTGAAGCCAAGGGTCACCTACCCAGCAAAACTGAGAGTCTTGTTTGAGGGGAAAATATGGTCATTCAGTGGAATAGAGGACTTTCAATCATTCTTCAGGAAAAAACAAGAATTGAAGAGAAAATTTGATATTCAGTCATAAGAAGCAAGAGATGCTTGAGAAGGTAATAAGGGAAAAGAAATCAAAAGGAACTTGTCAAGGTTGAGCTGTTTGCATTCCTACACAGAAAAATGGTGAATGTGTCTGATGAATCCTTTCTTGTTATGAATATGATTGTCCATATACATTGTCCATATATGGCCATGTGAATACATATGTGAATGCATGTAAATGTGTTTGCAGGTATACATGGATGGAGAACAGAGGCTGAATTTCTTGGGAGGAGATGCTACTTAAGGGGTGAAGTTGAAAGGTGGGAGAGGAAAGTGGCAGTGGGGTATGGGGAGAGACAGGGTAGAGTAAAATATCTCATGTAGAAGAGGCAAGGGGAAGTAGTTGCAGGGGAGGAGAGGAACAGGAAGGCAAGGGGGCAGAACCCTATTCTCATTGAATTTGGTTCAGGGAGAGAATGACATACATTCTAAATGGGATATCTCACCCTGCAGGAGAGTAGGGGGAGGGGGGAGGAGAGGGGGGGGATGATGGAGGGGAGGACATTCTGGGGGCAGGGGAGGTTGGAGGTACCCACTTTCGAGGAGGGACGGGATCGAAGTGGGGAGTGGACCAGGTAGGGGTTGGGATGGATGGGAGGGAATTATAAGAAGCCTTTTACAATATATCTACTATGGTAATGTTTTGCATAGCTATACATATACAACATATACTGAGTTGCTTATCTTCCCAGAGGCAATGCATGACAAAGGAGGAAGGGCATGGATCTGAAATTCAAGGTTTTAAAATTAAATGTTTCAAATATATAAAAATAATATTATTAATACTATTTTCCATGTAATTGGGATATAAGATGTTCAGGCATTGGGGCTCAGAGATTCACCTTGCCCTAATGGCAAAGTCAAATGGGGTATGGGAGAAGATATGGGAGAGAGTAGATTGGATGAGGGGGTATCTAGTTGGACTGCTATTCTGGGGTGGTGAGTTGGGAAAAATGGGGAAAAAATTGTAACTCAAAATCTGGTGGAAATGAAAGTGTAAACCAGAAGTTAATAAAGCAAAAAAAAAAAAAAAAGAAAAACTAAGATCAATCTTGGACCTAGAACTTGCTGGTTCCAAGACTAGTTCTCTATCTTATATATCAAGCTGTATTCATTATTGTATATAACATGGTATCACTGAGCCACAAGAAATGATGAATATGAGAAATTCAGAAAAATGGAGGAGAGTCATATGAACTGAGACAGAACAAAGAAAAGTATAACAAGGAGAACCAAAGATATGGTGCCATGACAAAATCCATGAAAATAACACTCAGTTAAAGACAGACAGAGTAACTGGAAAGCTAGGGCTTGGTTCCAGAGAAGAGAAGACAGAGCACATTTCTTTCTCTTGGTATAGAGGTAGGGAACTACAGGAGCAGAATCTCACATACACTGTCAGACAAGGCTGCTGAGTCAATTGGTTGTGTCTGGCTGTTTTTCTCTTTTAAGGGAGAGAATTGAGTGGGGAAGGAAGATGACATGAAAACAAAAAGGCATCAATAAAAATTTAAACTTAATAATTATTGGACTACCTGAAAGCCGTGATCAAAAAAAGAACCTAGAAATGATCCTTCAAAAATTTTTCAAAGAAAATTTCCCTCATGTTTTAGACCCAGAGGGGGAAATAGAGGTAGAAAGAATCCACAGACCACCACATGAAAGGATCCCAAAAAGAAAACCCCTAGGCATATTATAGCCAGGTTCCAGAATTCCCAGATCAAGGAACAAATACTACAAGCAGCCAGGAAGAAATAATTTCAATATTGTGGAAACACAATCAGAATAGCACAGGACCTGGCTGCTTCTACATAGAGAGATCAAAGGGCATGTAATATAATATTACAGACAGGAAAGGACCTGGGATTAAAGCCAAGAATTACCTACCCAGAAAAACTGACTATCTTGTTTCAGGGGAAAATATGGTCATTCAGTGAAATAGAGGACTTTCAAGCATTGTTGAGGAAAAAGCCAGAGTTGAATAGAAAATTTGACATTCAGACACAAGAAGCAAGAGATGCTTGAGAAGGTAAACAGGGAAAAGAAATCAAAAGTAACTTATCAGAGTTGAACTATTTGCATTCCTTCATGCAAAAACAATAACTGTTTCTCATGAAAATTTTCTCAGTATGAAAATATTTGAAGAAGGGTATATGGGCATAGGAATACATTTGTGAATATGTGTATATATATGTGTATAATTATCTAAAGTCATACTGTAATCATGTTTCATAGACAAGATCCAAATTAATATCTTTGTGGATTACTATCTAGTAATCTTTTTTGCTATATTTTTTATATATATATTTTATTATATATATATATATATACATATATATATATATATATATGCTATTATTAATACTATTTTGCATGTAACTGGGAGATAATATGCACAGGCATTGGCGCACAGAGATTCACCTTGCCTTAATGGAAAAGTCGAAGCAGGTATGGCAGAAGAGATGGGAGAGAGCAGATTGGATTAGGGGATATCCTGTTGGACTGCTCTTCTGGGGTGGTGGGTAGGGGAAAAATGGGGAAAAATTGTAGTTAAAAAGCTGGTGGAAATGAATGATGTAAACCAGAAGTTAATAACGCCTTTGGAAAAAAAACAAAAAACAAAAAATAAAAAACTATAAGATTGTTGTTACTGTTATATTTACTTTCACTTTACAGATGAGGAAATTGAGACTTAGGAACTTTAAAGGAATAATTATCTAAAGTCATACTGTAATCATGTTTCATAGACAAGATCCAAATTAATATCTTTGTGGATTACTATCTAGTAATCTTTTTTGCTATATTTTTTTCTTTCACTTTTTGCTCAACTTTGTAAGTATTGTCCTGTTTTATTCAGAAAGTTTCATGAAAATATATTTGTACTAGATACAAATATATGGGTTTGATATATATATATATATATATATATATATATATACATATACATATATATATGTATACATATACATGTATATATATATAAAACCCATATATTTGAAATCCTTGCTTTCAACCTGAGCTCTTCTGCCTTGTGAAATATTGCTTTCTGGTCCCTCAGATCTTTCAGTGTAGAAGCTGTAGATGCTGTGAGATCCTCACTGTAATTCTGAGATGGATATATTTTTTTCTTTCTGGCTCCTTGTAGTATTTTCAATTTTACCTTAGAGTTCTGGAAATTTGCTACAACTTTTCTTGAACTTTTCAATTTGGGATCTCTTTCAGGAAGTGTCTGGTGGATTCTCTTGATTTCTGTTTTACCTTCTGGTTCTAAAATCTCACAGCAGTTTTCCTTGATGAGCTCTTGGAAGATACTGTCTTTGTCCGGGCTCATTTTTTTCATTTTGTTTCTCTGGTAGATGAATAATGTTCAGATAATCTCTCCTGGATCTGTTTTCCAGGTCAATAATTTTTCGATTGGAATATTTTGCCTCTCTTTCTAATTTTTCTTTCTTGATATTTTGTTTGACTGATTCTTGGTGCAGCATAGAGTCATTAGCTTCAATTACGTTGATTCTAATTTTTACCAAATTATTTTTCTCAGGTAGTTTTAGAAGTACCTTTTCCATATGTTCAGATTACACTTTTAGATCACCCCCCCCCTTTTTAAGGAGCTGTTTTTTTTTCTTTTTTTCTTTGTAATGTTTTTCCAATTTTGCAATTTTGATCTTTAAAAAAATTATTCAGGGGCGGCTAGGTGGCGCAGTGAATAGAGCGCCGGCCCTGGAGTCTGAAGGACCTGAGTTCGGAGCCGGCCTCAAACACTTAATCCACACAAACAAAACCTAGCCGTGTAACCTTGGGCAAGTTACTTAACCCCAATTGCCCTAAAGGGGTGGCTAGGTGGCGCAGTGAGTAAGAGCGCCGGCCTTCGGAGTTGGGATGACCGGAGATCAAATCCGGCCTCAGAAAATGAGCACCCACACAGAAATAATGACTAGCCATGTAACCTTGAGGAAGTTACTTAACCCCAATTGCTTTAAAAAAAATTATTCATTTTATATTCTACCTCTCTAATTTCCTTTTTAACATCCTTTTTGAGCTCATCTAAGAATGCTTTCTGGGTTTGAGACCAGTTCCTAATCCCTCTTGAGGCTTCAGCTGTGGATGTGGTGTCAATGCTCTCTCCTTTTGAATTTGCTTCCTCCCTCTTACAGTAATAGTATTCGAGTCTTTATTTTTGCAATCAGTAGTTTTTGTTTGTTTGTTTGTTTGTTTTGTTTTGTTTTTACCTGTTTTAAGTCAGGGCCTTAGCTGTGCCCTTTCTCTGGAACTCCCAAGCCTTCACTATTTTAAAGTTTTGCTCTGGGGCAATAATTTCTGGGTTTTTAGGTTTGGGGGGGATTCGAGTAGGTGGGTTTCACTCTGCCAGTTTGGTCCCTGGAAGGTCTGATAGGTGTTTTGTTTTTTTTTTAATTCCCAGCCTATGAGTTGGGTGTCCCAGGAGTAGCTGTTGCCATTGCTGAGGGCCTTGCATTTTTCTCTTACCCAGCTCCATTCAATACAAGCCCTGTGGTCATAGGATTGGGAATGGCCCTTGTGGTTGGGAGATCAACTTGCTGCTATGTTGTCTGGGCCTCACAATGGGTTGCCCCACCATCAATCAGGCCTTGACTCACACTGGTCCTGCATTGTCCCCTGCAAGCATTTTCAAAGGAAGAAATCCAAGCTATCCATGGCCGTAAGAAAAAAAAATATTCTAAGCCACTAATTAATTAATATGAATTTTAACAATCCATCCTGTTTGACGTATAGTCTTAATAAATCCAGACACATGCACACATGTATGCACAGAGACATAGGAAATAGAAAACATTAGAAGGCCTAAGGGGAAACAGCCATATTAGTGTACCATTGGGAGACCTGTGAATTGCTCTAGCATTCTGGAATGTAGTTTAGAAGTATGTCCTCAAAGTCTTTGAACAGTATATGTGCTCTGACTCAACAATTCCACTCCTATGACTTAGCCCCAAGGAGATAAAATAAAGAACAGTACCAATTTTATATAGTCAGAACTGGAAATTTAAGGGTGATAGTCTATTGGCAAATCGCTAAATAACTCATAGTATGGAATTGAACAGAATATGATTGGAAAATGAATAATGAAGAAAGAGATTATGTCAGAGAAACCTGGATAGATTTGTATAAACTGATATAGAGTAAATGGCGATGTAACAAAAATATATGATATTATGAATATTATATATAAATTAATAATTTTGATCAATTTAAGAATAGTAGTCAATTCAATGATGAACTATTATTATGGAGAACCAGTGATGACATATGATACTTTCTGATAAAAAGGTGATACAGAAAAGGTAAAGAATAATATATGTACTATTTGCAACCAGCTAGTGGGGGACTTTCTTTAGATTAAGATTAGAAGATTTTTGTTTCTCTTATCTTTTCCCTATTGGTAGGGTTTAGAAAGGAACAAAAAGGGTGTTTGTCGAAAAATAACATTTAATATTTAATAACTGGCAGTAAAGTCAGCCCTAGACCCTAAGTCTTTGAAACCCAGTACTGTGTTATTTCCAATAAAACATGATCCTTTTGATCATGGGTAAGTTATTAAACCTCTCTAGGCTTTAGTTCAACTACAAAATGAAAATTCCAGTGACAATACTTCTTCAAAGCTTTCCTGTGAGGAATGTGCTTATTAAACTGCAAAGCTAAGCAACAACATGAAACAAGTCTCAAAAACCATTCAGGGCATTCATAGATGGAACACATATTTGTTCACAATTTCATGGAAGTTGAAAATGAAAGGAAACTACTTGAAGCTTGAAGGAGATAGCTTAAGGACTAATAAAAGAATGCATCACTTTACATAGTAATCAGTCCTTTTATGGAAGCCATTATTCAAAGAGGTGGAAAAAGCTGAAACTATAAATAGATTCAAGAGGGGTTTAGATAAATTCACAGAAGATAGGTGATTTTATGCATAATGAAGTTGTATTAAAGAAAGGTAGGGACCTTTTGAGTTAATCTCTAACCTTTTGAAGGCAATTTCATGGAATACAACTATAATGTTCTCTAACAAATACTTTCATGTCATTCTCAGAGAGAGAATAATGAAGGGGATGAACTACTTAGATAGTTGTTTGTGACTTTTCTGTCATTAAAACAACTGTTTCAGAATGTCAATACAAGTTTTTTTTATAGAGTCCATATTAGTTACTTTTATACTTATGTTCATTTATTCTCCTCACAAATAACAATTCAAATGACTAATGAAAATATATAATATAAATCTACGTGCGTGCATATGTGTGTGTGTTGTGTGTGTATCCATGCTTAATTTAGCCTTCAAGGGAGAAAGAGGGAAAAGGAACACGGAAACATTACATAGAAGATACTAAAAGAAAATTTGCAAGGAAGGAAAGAAAAGGTACTTCTGAAGACAATGCATAGTATTTATTCCATCAACTTTTTTGACATGGACCTTTTGTTGCTGTATATTTTGAAACCTCTCTTACATTCTTCTGTGCAAATGATGATCCTTTTTTATTTTGTATTTAAGTTTTAATATTTAAGTCTAAATATGCTTTTTCTTTGCTTATTGCATAGTTAAATTTTAGTATTTATGTTTATAAGAAATTATTTAAAAATACTAACTTGATTCCTTTCTTGTCACAACACAAACTTCACAAATACAGATCTCTACAAATCTATCAATATATTTTGTGATGATAAGAAGATAAAACAGGAACTATATTTTCCCTTTCTTAATGGAATCAAAGATCTCTTAGAATTAGTCTTCATTTCAATAACAAGTAGGTATTCATGTCAAATCCCCCTTGTTTGCCATTCTTTCTCCAATTCTTTAGTCAAGACAAAAAACAAAAAAACAAACAAACAAAAAAACAGCCCTGTCTTAGAACCCCTGGACAATGCCAAATGAATAAATGAGAAAACCTTTTTCCCCCATCTTGAAAGCCCAACAACCTAACTTACTGACCAATTACTGACACATTGTTACCCTGAAATTATTTGCTTTCTGCAGACTATAAGTAGTTATGCAAAATCACTCCTTTTCAGATGCTCATTTTCCTCATAGAGATTCACTTTTCTATGCATTAACTTGTTTCTCCTTGATTTTTATTTTAACAATGGAGATAACAAATCATTTTTATTGAATTGTCTTCTAAACCACAATGCAGAGAGTTTTCTCTACATCACATTGTTATTTCTCACTCTACCATCATTGTCCAATGACATCATTATATAATATCCTATTGCTCAAGTAATAATTGGGTTTTTCACATTCAAGCATAGCTAAAAGTTGACCTCAGTACCAGAATAAAGTTTCTGAAATCTTGAAATGCTTGATTAATAAAGTAGGAGAAACAAAACCCTTTATAGGTAACTATTCACAATGTTGAAAATGTTTTAATAATGTATTTTAAATAAATGTTTGCCATATATTATGAATGACCTATACAAAATCAGTGGTGCAGTCGAACACAAACCAAATTTTAAGTTGGGTATCCTGAGTTTGAATACTCATTCAGCCACCCTTATGACCTTAGCTAAGTCACTTACTAGTCTGGAACTCAGGTTCCGTTTATTAAATAAAAAGGAATATGGACCACATGAATTCAGAAGTCCCTTCTAGCTCTAAATCTATGATCCCACATAAAATATTTCAAAGGGATCAAAGATATCAAAACCAAAAGAAGCAAAGATATCAAAATTCCAGCAAAACTGAGCATAATTTTCCAGGCAAGGAGATGGTCATCCAATGTTATAACAGACTTCCAGACGTTCCTGATGAAAAAGCCAGACCTCAATGGAAAATTCAATCTCTGATAGCAAGACTCAAGAGAGACATAAAAAGGTAAATAAGGAAACACACACACACACACACACACACACACACACACACAACCTGTTTTTAAAAAGAGCCAACTGTTTTCATTCCTATATGGGAAACTCATACCTGTTAATATTGAGAAAACTATACTTTTGGCAATATCTAAAAGGGATATAGATAAATAGAGGATGTGGGTATAAATTACACAAAATGATTATAATAATAAACAAATCTTGCAAGGGCTGCAAAGGCACTGCAATGGAAGAAGAGGAAAGAATGAAGCCAAGAATGGTAAATTATGCCACACAAAGCAGCATAAAAACATTATAGTGGAGCGAAAGAAGATAGGAATAGGAACATTACATGAGCTTCACCCTCATGGGTTTGGGGGAAGGAGGGAATAACATAATCAGTTAAGTATAGGACTCTATCAAAAAGAGACATCAAACCTATCATAATGGAGGGAAAGAGGGGAGGGACAGGAGCATTGCATGAGATCTATTCTCATCAGTCTTGGTTCAAGGAAGAAATAACATACTACATTAACCATAAAAATCTATCCTACACTACAGTCAGTAGGAGGGGGGAAGGGCAAAGATAAGGGAGGTGGTTGTTAGATGGGGGGAAGAAGTAGTATAGGGGAAAGGTAGGAAAAGGGAGGGGGGTTGATAAGGAGGGAATACTGAACAAGTAGACTGTAAAAAGGAAACTATTTAAGGAAGGGAAAGGAGAAGGGGAAAAAAAGCATAAACAGACTCGGGGATATGATGGAGGCAAAGATACAGATAGTAATCATTAATATTAATGTGAATAGGATGAACTCTACCATAATATGGAGGCAGATAGCAGGATGGATAAAAACCATAATACTACAATATGCTCTTTACAAGAAGCACATTTGAAACAGGGAGATACACACAGGGTAAAGGTAAAAGGCTGGAGCAAAATGGATTATGCCTCAGGTAAAGTAAACAATTGCAGGGGGAGCAATCCTTATCTCAGACAAAGCAAAAGCAAAAATAGATCTAATTTCAAGAGATAAAGATGGAAAATACTATCCTGTTAAAAGGCACAAGAGAAAATGAAGCAGTATCATTACTAAACATTTATGCACCAAGTGGTAAAGCATCCAAATTCCTAAAGGAAAAGTTAAATGAGTTAGAAGAAAAAATAAATAGCAAAACTGTGCTAACGGGGGACTTCAATCTACCCCTCTCTGAAGTTGATAAATCTAAGTTCAAAATAAACAAGAAAGAAGTTAAGGAGGAAAATATAATCTAAGAGCAGATAAATATGATAGACCTCCAGAAAATTGAATGGTGATAAAAAGGAATATAACTTCTTCTCAGTGGTACATGGTTATACACAAAAATTAAGCATGTAATAGGGCTTAAAAACCTCACAATTCAGTGCAGAAGGGCAGAAATATTAAATGCAACCTCCTCAGAGCATGATGCAATAAAAATTATATGTAATAAAGAGCCATAGAAAGATAGATTAAAACTAATTGGAAACTAAATAACTTAATCCTAAAGAATGGGTGGGTCAAACCGGAAATTATAAAAACAATCAGTAAATTCATACAAGAGAATGACAATAATGAGACAACATAATAAAACTTATGTGATACAGCAAAAGCAGTTCTTAGAGGCAGTTTTATATCCCTGAATGAATATGTAAATAAAAGAGAAAATGGAGGTCAGCAATTTGGGCATGAAACTGAAAAGGCAAACAAAACCAGAACTTATATGAATACAACTACAAAACACTTTTCACACAAATAAAGTCAGATCTAACTAATTGGAAAAACATCAATTGCTCATGGCTGGGTCGAGCTAATACAATTAAAATGACAATTTTACCTAAATTAAATTATATATTTAGTGCCATACCAATTAATCTACCAAAAATTACATTGTAGAGCTAGAAAAATAGTAGCAAAATTCATTTGGAAGAAGAAAGGTTCAGAATATTAAGCAATTAATGAAAAGAAATTCTATGTAGCCATACCAGATTTTGATCTGTATTATAAAGTGGAGTCTTTTTTTTTTTTGCCTTTTTTGAGGGCAGTTGGGGTTAAGTAACTTGCCCATGGTCAACAGCTAGGTTTTTGTTTGTGTGTGTTAAGTGTCTGAGGCCGGATCTGAACTCAGGTCCTTCTGACTCGAGGGCCGACACTCTACTCACTGAGCCACCTAGCTGCCCCTTAAAGTGGAGTCCTAATGCAGACTGAAACAAACTGCTTGCTTTCTTTTTTTTTTTTGTTTTGTATTGTTTCTTATTTCCCACTGATAATTCCATCGGTTATAATCCTTCTTTACAACCTGATTAATAATTAATGTGAAGATATTTGTACATCCTGTATTTGAGTGCATGTCACCATGATGGGGGGAGAAAATTTGAAACTCAAGTGATGGTGGAACTGAATATTGTAAACTAAAAGTAAATAAACAAATCAATTTAATAAAAAGAGAAATGGACAAATGAGAGGATCACAGGGGTATGATAGAACCAGCTCTAGCATAAAGATACTAACAAGAGCTGATTGTTAAATTTTCAGTGTGAACATTTATACCTTGGAAATCAGCAAATGCTACAAATCATAGCTTGATTTATTGTTTTAGTTTTTGCCTAGACTTAAGAAAGTGATAGGGGCGGCTAGGTGGCGCAGTGAGTAGAGCGCCGGCCCTGGAGTCAGAAGGACCTGAGTTCGGATCCGGCCTCAGACACTTAACCCACACAAACAAAAACCTAGCTGTATGACCTTGGGCAAGTTACTTAACCCCAATTGCCCTAAAAGGGGAGGCTAGGTGGCGCAGTGAGTAAGAGCGCCGGCCTCGGAGTTGGGATGACGCGAGATCAGATCTGGCCTCAGAAAATGAGCACCCACACATAAATAATGACTAGCCGTGTAACCTTGAGCAAGTTACTTAACCCCAATTGCTTAAAAAAAAGAAAGTGATAGAGAAAATGTTAATAGTATATATTAATCTTAAAAGTGTCTTGCATGAAAAATGAAAGACAAATGCAGGCATTGAGGTATGGAGATCCATCTTGACTTAATGGAATGTCAGAGAGGTAAAAGGGGAGGATATAGGAGGAAGCAGGCTGGAGGATGGTGTATTCAGTGGGATAGCTGCTTTGGGGTGGTGGGTAGGGGAATGATGAGGAGAAAATTTGGAACTCAATACCTTGTGGAAATGAATGTTGTAAAATAAAAATAAACATAAAATTAAAAAAAATTAAAAAGACTTCAGAAATTAAATGATAGGGATGGAGAACAAACTAAAAAAAAAAAAAAGAAAATAAGATCAACCCTAGAAAAAACAAGAACGGTATGAAAGAAAAATTAACTAACTAGAAAAGGAGATTCAGAATCTTAAGGAAGAAAATGATGCTTTGAAAATTTGAATTGCGAAAACTGGAGTGAAATTATAAGAGGTTGAGAAATGATTAAATAAAATAAGAACAAAGAAAAAATAGAAGAGAAAATGAAACATCTTACATAAAACAACAAATTTGGAGAATAGATCAGAAGAGAAAATTTAAAAATATTTGTACTAGATGAAAGTTATGATCAAAATAGAATCTTGATACAATAATAAAATAATCAAAGAAAATTGTCCAGAAGCAATAAAACAAGGTGGGGGATGGGGGGGGAAATAGAAAAAAAAATCCAGCAATCAACACTTAAAATATATCCTACGAGGAAAACAGATAGGAATATAATATTCAAATTCTGAAATCCCCAGCTCAAGGAAGAATATTAAAAGCATCAATTTTAAAGCAATTTAAATGTGATAGTACCACAATTAGAATTACACAAGACCTAGCAGCGGAGACATTAAAGAACCATAGGTCTTGGTACATGACATATCGAAGGGCAAAAGAATTGTGTCTCTGGCCAAAACTATAATACCCTGCAAAATTCAATATTATCCTCAATGGAAAAAAATGTACATTTGACAAACTCTCAAGCTTCCAAAATATTGTTAAAAGAAATCCAATATTAATAAAAGATTCAATGTATAAGCACCAAGAGAAATAATAAGGCATATGAAAATGAATGAATATAAAGGAAAAAGTAAGGACAAAATTTTTACTATTTATATGTGTAAAATGTAAAATGGATGTGTAAGATTCTTAACAATAATTGGATAGTTTAAAAGAAAGATTGGGGTAGATCTGAGAATGATATGAATTTAAAAAGTAAAACCATTTTGGAACAGCTTAAAAGACTAATTATTTGAGGTGTAAGAGGGGGATTTGATACATAGGAACTAGATGGAGGAGGAGGGTTAGTAATTCTGGTAACCTACTTTCATCGGGAATGGGTTTAAGAGGGAACTATACATACACAGATACATGACTATAAAAGTCTTCTAAATTCAGAAGAAATAAAATGGTAGGGGCAAGGGGAGAGGGGACAGGACAAGGGAGGGATCTTTAGAGAGGAGAGTGAAGGAATAAATAAAATCAGGGTACAGAAGGGTATTTAGATTTATGGGAATGGCAGGATAGGGGAGGGATCCTTGAAGGGGGTCAGAGGAGGCCAAGGTATTGGATAGAAGTAATGTAGAGGAGGCAGAAGGCATAGGAAAGAAGAGATATATACACACACACACACAAAAAGAAAAACAAAGGTCAGGAGTAGAATAGATTTGCAAATGTATATATCTATATATGTATTTGTATTTCTATATATCTATAACTATAGAGAAACATGTCTAAACTATATTGTAGCCCTCTGTGGGTAGCTTGTGCGGAGGGAAAAAAGAACAAAGTAAAAAAAGTGCACAAAAGAGAACAAAAGAAAACTCACAAGGAAGTAAAGAAAAGATGAACAATTCTCAATACAAGTATTATTTATCATACAGGCTTTTTTTTTTTTTTTCTTTTTGGAGGGCAATCGGGGTTAAGTAACTTGCCCAAGGTCACACGGCTAGGTTTTTATTTGTGTGTGCATTAAGTGTCTGAGGCCGGATCCGAACTCAGGTCCTTCTGACTCCAGGGCTGACACTCTACTCACTGCGCCACCTAGCCGCCCCATCATACAGGTTTCTTGAAATGAAAATCTATTGTTACACATTTTGAATCTTCTATTATGTACTGCAATGCACATGAAATGTTTTGTTTGTTTGTTTGTTTTTACTTTATATTTAAGTTCCAATATTCAAGTTTGTGATTTTTTGTGTTTCTTTTCTCTATTCTATATTTGTGTTCTGGTGATTGAGTCTAAAATAAAATTTTGAAAAAAAAAAGCAAACAAAAAAACAAGAGAAAAATGCTTACTCATTTTTTTGCCATTATTCAACTGAGGGGTGACTCATACTTTTTTTTTAACAAATGCTTTATTAATTTCTGGTTTAGATCATTCATTTTTGTCAGATTTTGAGTTACAAGTTTTTCCCATTTTTTTCCCTACCCACCACCCCAGAAGAGCAGTCCCACAAGATATCCCCTCATACAATCTGCTCTCTCCCATATCTTCCCCATACCCCCTTCAAATGTACCATTATGAAGAGGTGAGTCTCTGTGCCCCAGTGTCTGAACATCTTATCTCCCAATTGCATGCAAAATAGTATTAAAAATATTATATATGTATATTTGAATCATTTAATTTTAAAACCTCAAATTTCAGATCCATTCACTTCCTCCCTTGTCACCCATTCCCCCTAGAAAGATAAGCAACTCAGTATGTGTTGTACATGTATAGCTATGCAAAACATTACCATAGTAGATATATTGTAAAATGCTGCTTATAATTCCCTCCAACCCATCCCACCCCCTACCTGGTCCATTCCCTACTTTGTTCCTGTCCCTTTTCAATAGTGGGTACTTCCAACCTCCCCTTCCCCCAGCATGCCCTCCCCTCCATCACCCCCCCCCCTCATCTCCTTTCCCCCTACTCTCCAGCAGGGTGAGATATTCCATTTAGTATGTATGTCATTCTCTACCTGAGCTAGATTCAATGAGAATATGGTTTTGCCTTTTTGCCTTCCTGTTCTTCCCCTCCCCTGAAGCAACATCCCCTTGCTTCTTCTACATGAGATAGTTTACACTACCCTGTCTCTCCCCATCTCCTCTTGCCACTTTCCTCTCTCAACTCATAACTTCACCCCTTAAGTATCATTCCTTCACACCAAATTCAACCTGTGCCCTCTATCCATGTATACCTGTAAACATACATACACACATTCACATATGTATTCAGGTGCCCATATACCCTTCTTCCATTATTTTCATACTGAGAAAGGTTTCATCAGTGACAGTTATTGTTTTTCCATGTAGGAATGTAAATAGTTCAACTTTGATAAGTTCCTTTTGATTTCTTTTACCTGATTACCTTCTCAGGCATCTCTTGCTTCTTGCGTCTGGATGTCAAATTTTCTATTCAACTCTGTTTTTTTCCTCAAGAATGCTTGAAAGTCCTCTATTCCACTGAATGCCCATATTTTCCCCTGAAACAAAATACTCAGTTTTGCTGGGTAGGTGACCCTTGGGTTCAGTTCCATCTCTTTTGCCCTCTGGAATATCATATTCCATGCCCTTTGATCCCTCAGTGTAGAAGCTTCCAGGTCCTGTGCTATTTTTTTTAAAGCAATTGGGGTTAAGTAACTTGCCCAAGGTTACACAGCTAGGTTTTTGTTTGTGTGGATTAAGTGTCTGACGCTGGTTCCAAACTCAGGTCCTTCTGACTCCAGGGCCGGCACTCTATTCACTGTGCCACCTAGCCACCCCTCCTGTGCTATTCTGATTGTGTTTCCACAATATTGAAATTGTTTCTTCCTGGCTGCTTGTAGTATTTTTTCCTTGGTCTGAGAATTCTGGAACCTGCCTATAATATTCCTGGGAGTTTTCTTTTTGGGATCATTTTCAGAAGGTGATTGGTGTATTCTTTCAACCTCTATTTCCCCCTCTAGGTCTAAAACATCAGGGAAATTTTCCTTGAAAACTTCTTGAAGGATGATTTCTAGGTTCTTTGTTTGATCATGGCTTTCAGGTAGTCCAATACTTTTTAAATTATCTCTCCTGGATCTATTTTCCAGGTCAGTGCTTTTTCCCATGAGATATTTCACATTGCCTTTTATTCTTTCATTTGTTTGGATCTGTTTAACAGCATCCTGATTTCTCATAAAGTCATTAGCTTCCATTGGCTCCAGTCTAACTCTGAAGCAATGAATCTCCTCAGTGTGCTTTTGAAATTCTTTTTCCATCTGGCAAAATTGGCTTTTTAAGGCATTCTTCTCCTCATTGTCCTTTTGGGCCTCCTTTGCCATTTGAGTTAATCTCTTTTTTAGGGTGTTATTTTCCTCAGTCAGGCTATTGACTCTCATTTCATACTTCTCCTGCATCCTTCTCATTTCTCTTCCCAATTTTCCCCCACTTCTCTTATCTGCTTTTTAAGGTCCTTTATGGCCTGTAACGTGGTCATATTTTCCTTTGGGGCTTTTGGAGCAGGATTTCTGACCTAACAGTCTTACTCCTGTTCCCTGCTTCGATCCTTATTTCCCCCAAAATAGGAGTCTAATATTGCCTTCTTCTGTTTATTTTGTTTCCTTTGCCTAGGCATGCTGCCACTTTACTTTACTTTTTGCCTTGTTGCCACAGTAGGTCTCTGCCACCAGACAGGGGAGCTTCTGTCCTGAACATTGGAGTTTTTACAACTTCCCGTTCTGGCAAGTTGATACCCAACCCAGACCTTCCCCAGATCACAATGCAGATTTAAGCAGGTTAAAGAAAGAGCAATTAACCCCCAAAACTGATAGCTGGATCTCCCTACAGTTTGCAGGCCAGGAGTTGATGCTGCCACTGAAGTTGCAAAATTGCGAGTGTGCAGTGTCTCCTCAGGGGCTTCTAGCCCCCAGGGGAGGAACCCGAAGCTTTCCCAAAATACTGGTCCCAACGTCCATAGGGAACTAACCTCGTACTTTGTCCTAGGCATGTCTTTGCTGATAATTCTGGAATCGCCACAGCTGCTGGTGTTCTGGGGTCCCTCCAGCCAGTTGCTGGCCTGGCCACCCTGGGGCTAAAACCAAGGTTCACTCGGACCTGGGCTCGGCTCTCAGCGCACTGGGCTATCGGCTCCCAGAGCTCTGTGCTGCCCCTCCCTGCAGGCCTGCTGGGCTGTCCTTAGCAGGAGGTTAGCTTCTCTGTGTTGTTCTGTGGATTCTGGGGCTCCAGAAGTTGTTCAAAGTCCCCTTTTACATTGTTTAGACGTGGTCTGGTGGGAAAGCACCTTGGAAATGCTCTTTGTACTCTGCCATCTTGGCTCTGCTGGTAATAAATCGGGTGACTCTTATTTTTATACATTTGAAGCACTTTTTTAATATCTCTAAAATATGATATTTGACAGAAAATTTAATTCAAATATTTTATTTGATTTTATTTAAATTTAATTGAAACATTCCCAGTTATCTGCTGTTTTTCTAATTTTAGTTGCATTGGTTTTGCTAGTACAAATAGTATTAACTATGTAATATCAATAATCTATTTGATCTTCTGTTATCCTCTCTATCCTTGGTGTGGTCACAACCTCTTCCCCTATCCATAAATCAGAGAAAGGATTTTTTTTCTTTATTTCTCTAATTTTGTTTATGATGTCAACCTTCATGTATAAGTCATATGTCTATGTGAAACTTACCTTGATGTATATAGCTTGAGATGTGACTCTACAACTAGTTCTTTCAAAATAATTTCCACTCTTTCCAGCAGTTTTTGTTGAATGGTGGGCACTTCTTTTAGTTGCAGGGTATTCTTGTTTATATAACACTATGATACTGAATTAATTTACTTCTGCATATTAACTTTCTAATCTTACCCATTAATCAAAATATTACTTAAGCAGTACAAAATTGTTTAGATGATTTCTGCTTTGTAGTATAGACTGAGATGTTTTACTGATTGTTCCTCTCATGCTTACATATTTTATCCATTGAGGCTCTTGACCTTTTGTTCCTCCAGATGAATTGTATTATTATTTTTCTCTCCCTGTAAAATAATAATTTAAATTCATAATTATAGCATTTAATTTAATATTAATTTGCACAGTATTATAATTTCTGTTATACTACCATCAACTTCTTTATTCAATTAATATTTCTCTTATTTACTTCTGTTTTTCCATGGAGATTTTCATAACAGTATTCAAATAATCCTTTATTTTAATAATTGTGTGTGTATTGATAGACTCCTAAGCATTTTATACATTCTGCATATATTTTAAATACTTATTTTTCTTTCTCTCACTTCATTTTTTGTAATAATAATATCATTTTATAGCACTTATATTTTTACAAAACCATTTACAAATATCTCATTTTATCTTTATAACAGCCTTGGAAATTATGCACTTTTATTATCTCCATTTTATTGATTAAAAATTGTCATGCAAATCCCCAGGGTCTACTTAGTGCAATGCAAGCTACTTAGTGTAATGAAAGTATATGAGGCTAGATTTGAACTCCTGTCTTTCTGATTCTAGTTCCAGTGTTCTAGCTTTTTCAATACTTCATACTTATTTTTGTTGTGATCTTAAAGGAGTCAAGTGATTCATATGAAGCTATGCTTCAAAAATATATCCATATTTATATTCCTATATCTATATCTATCTATCTACGTATCTATTCATTTATCTATAAAACACACATATGATCATAGCAGAGTTCCTTAAGGCATGTCTCATCTCTGAAATTCTATGATTAGAAGGGGCAAATGTGGGCAAAAATGCATTTTCAATTACTCTTTAGTGAGTATCAAACTGACATTCTGCCACTATAAAGGATTATAAGACCATGGACCTAGTCTTGGAAATGGACCTCAGTGGCCATCTTTTTTTTAACCTTTTTATCACACAGATGAAGACATCTAGACTTAGAGGAGTTATATAATTCACCCAAGGTTATGAACATACTGCACCTTGAATGTTAGCAATGATGTGATCCCAGACAAATTCCAAACATCTTATAGTGAAAAATGTTATCCATCCCCAGAGAAAGATCTGATGAACTCTGGATGAAGATCGGAGCATAATTTTCTGTCTTTTTTCTTTTCCCTATTTTGTATTTTCTTTTGCAACATGACTAATATAAAAATATTTTGCATAGGGGCAGCTACATGGTGCAGTGAATAGAGCACTGACCCTGGAGTCAGGAAGACCTAAGTTCAAATCCAGCCTTAGGCAAGTCACTTAACCCCAACTACCCTGCCTTCCCTCCTCCAAAAAGAGGAAAAAAAAGTTTTGCATGACTGAACACATATAATCTGTATCAATTATTTGCCTTCTGAAGGAGGTGTGATAGAAGAGGAGAAGAGAAAGAATTTGCAACTCAATGTTTAAAAAACTGAATTTATTTACATGCAAATGAGAAAGAAATGATTATGATAAACTTAGAATGTTTATTAAACTTAGAATTTTTATTCAACAAAAGAACACAAATATGGAGAGGAGAAATGGGACCATGTGAACTGACAATAAGCTGAAGGTACTAGAGATTGAAGTATGTATTACTCAGAAAAGAGAACATATTTGATATGGTTTGCAGGAGATTAGATGTTTTCAAACACTTGAAGTTTAACATGAAAGTGAAAAGCTCATTTATTTTATTTTCATTCGGTGCAAAAAATTAGCATCAAAAGGTAAAAAACTACAAAGAGTAAGTTTTTGGCTTGATGCGATAAAAAAATAGAAATAATTAGATATATCCCAAAATTGACTAAGCTCCTTATGAATTGTAATGAGTTTTTCATCACAAGAAGTCTTTGAGCAGAGGCTACATGCTGTGGGTAGGCTTTTTTTCAGTTAAAGACGATAATCTTTTGGATATCTTCCAAAATCAGAAATCTTTGATTCTATGATTCATATCTCAGTAGGTATTTCGCCCCCTCTTACCAGAGTCAATAGCATCTTAACATGGCAAGTTTCCATCCTAACTTCCTTAAAAAAAAAAAAAAAAAAAAAAAAAAAAACCAAAACCTCTTATATCCTCTGGAAATCAATTCTGTAAATAGCTTGCTCAACTACTTTTCTTACTCCTTGTTGCAGTTTTCTCCCACTATGGGAGTACCCTAGATTCCCTTTGTATTTCTTGTTACTTCTTCTCCAAATTGTGTCTTGCTGTGATAAAGAGAATGTTCAAAGAGTTCTATTTTCTTCAGTTCCTAAGTCCCTCTATACTAGAAAGGAATTTTTGCAAAGAACACTTAGTCAGCGATTGGCAGACCCTGTAAAGCTTTTTGCAAAGATCTTTACTCCTTTCTGTCTAGTGTGCCAGGTGTGGGGTACTAAACGCATAATGACTGACTTTTGTGAAGGCCATCAGCATGTCATGAGTGCATGTTGATTTTAGCAAATAAAGAAGAAGAGGACATGCCAGTTGTAGACTTTTGTAAAGGATTGTGTGGGATATATTCTGCCTGCAAGATTTCATGACAGGAGAACCATTTGTGGTTCTACTAAGAGGTGTGGCAGCAGCAATTGACCCTTTTGTCACTGAAAATTTACTATTGTGTCTTCTGGTCTGTAGATTTTACAGCCAACACCAGCATGTCTGCCAAAAATATTATAACAGCTCATTGAAGGGGAAAATGAGGGTGTCTGATCACAGTCTTCACACAAAAGAAAAGCTATAGCAAATTCATAAAAGATCGTTATAATCAAAAATGTTCCACCTCCCTTGAGGTTAGGACAAGAATACAGTGCTATATTTAAGTCAGAGAAATTTAGGTTAAGTGGATGGAATAATTATATAGCTATTAAAGCTGATAGCCTACAGGCCACATTCACAAGTATGTTTATGAAAATTACTTCGCTGGAGGTATTTATGAAAAAAAAAAAGGTGACTGTGAGCATGATATCATAGACTGTTCTCTATTTAGAGGCATTTATTCTGAAAGCAATTTTAACCCAATTATTGTTTTTTTCCCTTTAATTGTTCTTCCCTTAACTCCTCATCCTTAATTTGATTACAGATAAAACAGTTAATCAAGAAACATTTATTAAGCTTCTTCTATTTACCAGATACTATGCTATGGGGCTAGTTATGCAATAATTTAGATTAAATAAATGATTTTGCCCTGAAAGAGCACACATTTTATCAAGACACACCATATATAAACAATAAAGAATACATAAAATAAATACAAAATATTTTTTGGGTGGTGGAAATAGCATGTAGAGGGATCAGGAAATAGACAAACTTAGAAATATAAAATTTTTGAATTCTTAAAAAGTCAGTTGAATAATTGACAAGTAAGGAAGTTATGACAAATGAAAATATTGATGGGTTTTCATAGAATCTTAGGATTTGGAAAATCCTTAAAATAAAGTCCTTGGGAGGGAGGACTGCCTTTCTTTGTACCCCTAGCACTTAACACTTTACCTGACACATAGTAGTTTCTTAATAAATTTATTGACTGACTAGAAGTGAAAGAGTAAAAATGATTAGATTTTAATCTATTAAACATTTGGGGAAACATATAAGTTACTATGAAATTGAAAAGAAGAGACTTCATATAAAATGACTAGGGTGATTCTCTTGGGGAGAAAATTAGTGAACATTATTACAAAGATAAATAAATAGAAAACTATATACAACTCCACAAAATATCATAATGGAAGCACGAAAATTCTTATTTGCTCTATGCCTAATAGAACTTATAGTTCATTGTATAACAGAAAGGCCTGCTTATTTTCAGAGTATTCCTCTAATAACATGAGAAAACACTCAGCAGTAGTATGTGAAATTTATTCTTTGTGGCAAAGAAATATGCAATAGAAAATACAAGGATTGTAGTAGGACAGGATAAATGCAATTCTATGAAAGATGCAGTAGATAGAATATTCAACCTGCAATCAGCAAGACCTGAGTTTGAATGTGAACTCAGGCACTTGCAAACTGTGTGACCTTAGGCAAGTCACTTGATCTCTCTTGATCTCTGTTTTTTCATTTGTAAAATGGGGATAATAATAGCACTCAATTCCAGGGACTTTTTGAGATTCAAATGAGCTAATATTTGTAAACCTTTCTGTAAATTTTAAAATGTAATATAAATAATAGTTATTATTGATTAAACTGATTCAGTTGAACAAAATTATTAACTTCATCCTATGTACAATTTCCTAAGCTAGGTGATAGAGATGCAAGGAACAAAATGAACTATTTCTTATATTCTTTAAAATTTTATTCAACACATTTACATTGTTAAGGAAATGCAAAACCTGTATCATTATACAAAAGGAGTTCAAGAGGTTCCTAGCTTTTCTACATAGTAGGAAACTGTTTCAAGAAAGTTCTTACAAATTATGTGACACCAGAGTTCTGATCTGAATGATTTTAGACTACACAATAAACTATTTTGGTCACTTGGCACCTCTCAGAATAAATATTAAACCATATGTTTAAAGTCATTCATAATGTCTTCCCAACTTATATTTCAATGTTATTACATATTCCCTTCACATACTTTTTATTTCAATCATATTGGTTATCTACAAAGTGAATTTACCCTTATACTATTCTATATCCTCTATAACTCTTTTTGTAATATATTTTATTTATATTGTTAAATATATTTTAATTACATTTAAAGCAATTTTATTCATTTTTAAATGTTGAGTTGAAATTCATTTACTTCCTCCTGCCCCCTTTTTGAGAACACCAATAATTTGACATAGATTATACATTTGAAGTCATGCAAAAATTAGTTACGTGATAGCTGAGTTGCAAAAGAAAATAGAGATAAAATAAAGTTAAAAATAATTTTTTCCAATCCATATTCACATTTAATTAATTCTCTCTCTATCTCTAGAGGTAGATAGCACTTTTGTTCTTAGAGCCTTTTGGATTGCCTTGGATCATTGTCTTGATGAGAACAACTAAGTCTTTGGCAATTCATCATTTTTTTTTTAATATTGCTGTTACTGTGTACAATATTCTCTGACTTCTCATTTCACTTTGTATCAGTTCATACAATCTTCCCAGGTTTTTATGAAAAATCCTGATCATCATTCCTTATAGATTAATAGTGTTCCATCATAATAAAATACCATAATTTATTTAGTAGTTCCCCAGTTGATGTTTATCCCCTCAACTTCCATTTTTTGCCACCAAAAAAAGAGCTGTTATAAATGCTTTTTTATTAATTAATTTATATTTTATTTTCAACATTCACTTCCACAATATTTTGAGTTTGGAATTTTCTCCCAGATGTCTCCCCTCCCCCACACCAAGACAACATGCATTCTAATTGTTCCTTCCCCCAATCTGCCCTTCCTTCTATCATCTCCCTTTTTCTCTTATTGCCTTCCCTTCTATTTTCCTGTAGGGCAAGACCAATTTCTATACCCATTGGTTGCATATTTAATTTTCCAGCTGCATATAAAATAATTTTAGCATGTTTTAAAACTTTGAGTTTCAAATTCTTTCCCTTCCTCCCTCCCCACCCACCCTTATTAAGAAGGCAAGCAATTCCACTTATATTATGCATGTGTAGTCGTGTAAAACATTTCCATAACAGTCATGTTGTGAAAGATTAATAGTATTTTCCTCCATCCTGTCCTTCACCCTTTTTATTCTATTATCTCCTTTGACCTTGTCCTTCCTTGAAAATGTCTGCTTCTGATTACCACCTCCTACAATTTGTCCTTCCTTCTATCATCCACCAACACCCATTGACTACCCCCCTACTCTCCTGTAGGGTAAGATAGATGTTCATACCCAATTGAGAGTGTATATTATTCTTTCCTTATAGCTATTCTGACGAGAATAATGTTTACTCTTTCCCTTTTACTTTTCCCCTCTTTTCTTAAAATGGAAAAGCTGTTTTCTTACCTCTTTTATATAAGACAATATACCCTGTTTTACCTCTCCCTTTCTCCTTCTCCCAGGGCACTCCTCTCTCATCCCTTAATTTTATGTATTAGATATCATCTCTTCATATTCAACTCACCCTGTTCCCTCTGTCTCTACATACATACGTACACACATATATGTACACACATACACACAGCAATATGTAGATACATGCATATATGTATACATACATATATAGATATAGATGTATGTATGTGTGTGTGTGTGTGTCTGTATCTATATCTATACCTGTATCCTCCAATTACTCTATGGCTAAGAAAGGTCTAATTAGTTACAAATACTGTCTTTCCACGTAGGAATGTAAACAGTTCAACTTAAATAAGTCCCTTATGATTTCTCTTTCCTGTTTACCTTAACATGCTTCTTGTGAGTTTGATAATTTGAAAGTCAAATTTTTATTCAGCTCTGGTCATTTCATCAAGAAATCCATTTTTACCACTGAAGAGTTATACTCAATTTTGCTAGGTAGGTGATTCTTGGTTTTAATCCTAGCTCCTTTGACCTCCAGAATATTATATTCCAAGTCCTCTGATCCTTTAATGTTGAAGCTGCTACATATTGCCTTATCCTGATTATGTTTCCACAATTTTTCAATTGTTACTTTCGGGATGCTTGCAATATTTTCTACTTTACCTAGGAACTCTGGAATTTGGCTTTAATATTTCAAGGAGTTTTCCTTTTTAGATTTCTTACAAGATTTTTCCTTTTTAGATCTCTTAATTTAGAATATCAGGCCAGTTTCCTTAATAACTTCTTGAACAAGGATGTCTAGCCTCTTTTTTTGTTATTGTTGTTTTTGGCTTTCATGTAGTCCAATAATTTTAAAATTCTCTCCCCTGGATCTATTTTCCAGGTCAGTTGTTTCTCCAATAAGATACTTCACAATGTGTTCTATTTGATTTTTTTTCATTCCTTTGATGTTCCTTTATAATTTCTTGATTTGTCATAGAATAATTATCTTCCATTGGCTCCATTCTAATTTTATTTTCACAGATCAGATCATACTATTTTCACTTTTTTGTGGCTTTTCCCTTTTGCTCTGTTCTTTTTGTCAAAGCCTGACTAGTGTGGAAATATGTTTACATGATGTCATATGTGTGTCACATTGCTAATCATTTTAGGGAGGGAAGATGCAAGGGGGAAGGAGAAAAATTTGTAACTCAAAATCTCACAAAAAAAGAACCTTGAACACTATCTTTACATGTAATTGGGAAAAATAAAATATTGTTTACCAAAAATAAATGAAGACAGACAATTTTAAAAAAGGAATCATATATTTGTCCAATAAAGTTTGGAGGAGCTTGGTGATATAATCTTTTATATTAATATAGCGTATTATATTAGTCCAGGTCTTAAAAATTAAACGTTTAAGTAGTAAATATTAGATGACTGTTGCTTTTACATATCACCTCTTCTATAGTTGATATGTGTGCCAAATGTTGAATTTTAAGAAAATGTTTTTTAAATTAAATTATAAGTTTATTTTGAGTTTACATTATTAATTTCCACAAGATTTTGAGTTACAAATTTTCTCACCATTTTTCTCTTACCCACTGGCCCAAAACAGCGATTCCCACTGTATACACTTCCCCAATCTGCTCTCTCCTATATCCTCCCCCATCTCCCCTCTGACTTTCAAGAAGGGCAAGATGTATCTCTATACCCCAGTGCCTGTATATCTTATTTCACAGGTACATGGAAAAAATAATATACATGCACACACACACACACACACACACACACACACACACACAAACATTTGATTTTAAAATTTGAATTCCAGATTCTTTCCCCTCCTACCTCATCAACTACCCTTACTAAGAAGATAGGCAATTCAATCTTCTAGGTTGTATACATGTAGCTACACAAAACATTTCCATAGTGGATGTATTGTGAAAGACAGACTATATTTCCCTCTGTCCTACCCTGCCCCCCCAGTTGTTCTATTCTCTACTTTGACCCCATCCCTTTTCAAAAGTGTATTCTTCTAACTTCCCTCCATCCCCACCCTGCTCTTGTAAGGGTTATGGGATTTAAAGATCTTCCATGCCCCATTGGACTTGCTGATATAGCAGGAAGGGGCGGGGCAAGAGGAAGCAGAAGAAAAGCTAGAGTTCCAGTGGTCACTAGCAGCAGCAGCACCAGCAGTGGTAGCAGCCTTAGCAGTGGTAGCAGCGAGGTAGAAGTGGAGGCGCAAACCCCTTTTCGAGCCAGCCAGAATTTCTGCTAAGGACTCTTGTTGGGGACTGCCAGGGATTGGAACTGTGGGGGGCTGGAGCTGTTGGGAGCATGCTTCCTGGATGCTGAGCAGTTGCTGTGAGTGGGGAGAGAAGGACCTTTGCATCAGGTAGCCTGTTCTGCTTTGAAGGCTTGAGAATGTGGTGTTAACTACATGTGCCAATTTCATAACTACTCTGATGGCTTTGATTTCTGGTTTTGGGACTCAGTTATTTGGTATTTTAATAAATGTTCTGGCTTTATCCCCCATATAGAGAACCTGGTATATTTTGTGATTAATAACCACATAAGCGTATTTATAATTGGCATAGGCATAGTGAATATTGCATTGTTAATGCAGCGCTCACCTTGTAGCAGCAAACATCCTAGCATACCCAGGGTGGCTGCCAACACAGGTTCCTACATCTGCTTTTCTAAAGGAAAGCAACTCAAAATGGGTTAACAGTCTTTCTTTGATCAAGCATATGTCATTTACCTAGTTCAGGGGGGTAAAAGGTCAGCACCCCAAACTTCAGAGAATACAAATAAGTTAAAAGCAGAAGTTACAAGAAAGAAGACAGAGAAACAGATCAGCAGACAGGCTTCCAGTTTTCTGACCATTACATCCATACCTAGTCAGTTACCAGAGAGGGAAGCACCAACATTTGGGTTTTCAAAATGGGGGCTCAACAGCTGCCCAGAGTTTGTCTGGACAAACCATACAACTCGTGAGCCCCAAAACAAAACCCCACATCAAGGAATATATATATATATATATCTTCATGCCAGGAGCTCTGAAGCAGACAGTCTGCAGCTGCTGTGCCTCAGTTGCTTCTCCCTCTAGGGGCAGAGGCCAGACCTCACTCCCAGACTCCCTGTACCCAAAATCTACTCTGACTTCTGATTTTGTCTTTGGCATCTATAGATTCATAATTCTGGAAACTGCCACAACAGCTGGTGACCTACTCTCTGGACATCAGTCTAGCAGATGTTGTTCAGGATGCCTTAAGGTTAAAACTGTGGGATCATGGGGCTGGGCTCTGCTTCCAGTGGGCTGCCATGAACCCTTCCTTTCTGCCTGCCATGATGTCTTCAGTGGGAATTTTGTTACTCTATGTAGCCCTAAATTTTTTAAAATAATTTTTCATAAATATTTGAGGTGGTTATGGTGGGAGCACAGGGATTTTTCCTGCTTTTATGGTTCCACTTTGGCTCTGCCCCCCAAGAAAACATCTCCATTCTAATTTTTAAGGAATTACTTTCATCAGTAAGCTTTTGGATCTCCTTTTCCATTTGAACAAATCTGCTTTTCAAGGCATTCTTCTCCTCATTGACTTTTTGAACTATTTTTGCTATTTGGGTTAGTCTATTTTTAAGGTATTATTTTATTCACTATGTTTGAGAGGTCTCCCTCAGCAAGCTGTTGTCTCATTTTTCATGATTTTCTTGCATAATTCATTTCTTTTCCTATTTTTTCCTTTACATCTCTTACTTTATTTTCAAAATAATTTTTTGAGCTTTTTGGCCTGAGGCCAATTCATATTTTTCTTGGAGGTTTTGGATGTAGGAGCTTTGAGTTTGTTGTTTTCTTCTGGATGAATGTTTTGATCTTCCTTATCACCAAAGTAAGATTTTATCCTCTGAATTTCTTCCCTGTCTTTGCTCATTTGCCCAGCCAATTATTTGACTTTCTAGTTCTTTTTAAGGTAAGACTGCTTTTAGTGTGAAGGGTGTACTGTTTGAACTTCAGGGATTTTGTGCATTAGTTTTCAGAGATACTTCTAGGGATCTGTGAATTTTCATTCTTCCAAGGTTTTATGGTAAAAGGAAAGGTGTTTACTCCTCTCCTGGTCTGTGCTTTGTTCTGTGAGTTACCATAAGGACCCTTTTCTGCTCTGGAACTATAAGGCAGATTCCTTCTCCACCACTGCCACAAGCTTTGCCACACCAGTGATCCACCTCACCCCAGACTGCCACTGAGGACTACAACTGAGATCAAAGCATAGGCAAAGTAAGAAATTACTGCCTTGGTGAAAACAAAGAGATCACTACAATCACCTTCTGTAAGAGCAAGCACCTTAACTTACCCAGGATGACTGATAGCATAATTTTATCTGATTTTCTAAAGGAAAGCAACTAAAATTTTGTTAATGAACTTACTTTAACCAAACATACATCATTCTCTTAGTTTAGGGGAAAAATTAGCACCCTGACCCTCAGAAAATACAAATAAATTACAAGCAGACAAAAAATAAACAAACAAAAAAACAGACAGGAATAATAATATGATTCAACAGACAGGGTTTCTAGCTGTCCAAACATTATATACATACATAATTACTTACAATCGAGAGAAGCAGCAAGATCTGTGTTTTCAAAGCATTGGGGGCTCAATAGCTACCCAGAGGCTCATCTGGCCAAATCACATAACTCTTCCTATAAGTGAGCCCCAAAGCAAAACCTCACCTCAGAGGCATCTATACCCTTCTCCAGTGTCAGAGAACATCACAACCCTTTGATCCACTGCATAATTAAAACGTAGTAAAAGGTGTGGGCCTTCCTGAAAAATATGACTCCCTTAAGCACACATCTCTTGTTGGACTCCAAATGATTTTCATTGAGGATCAGGCAAGATCTTCAGATTTCCTTGCCATTGAATTCAGTCTCAAGATCTTTCATGATCATTACATAAGCAGTTTATTCCTGAGCTGACATTAACACCACTTAAGTATATAATAATCCCCACAAAATAAACACATCACATTTGCAAGATACATAAAGACTCATTACCAGATTGACCACAAGACCTTAAACAAACACAAAGCACAAGACATTATAAGCCCATCAATCGAAAACAAACATGTCCAAATAAAGTTTTCTTAGGAGTGTGTCCTTTGCCCTTGCTGGCTTCCTCCTGGTACTTTAAGGTACAGGCTATAATGAGCCATGTCCCAGTCTTAACCCTGCGCCAGCCCCCACTTGCAAGTCCTGAGGTAACAAAGACAACATGGTGGAACCCTTGGGAGTCCACGGAACTTACCCCCACTCACCACAGACTACTCCACCCTCCCCCTGGGTCCCAAATTGTCCCAGGGACACAGAGGAAGAAAGCACATTCAGTGCTTTTCCCTTGCTGTCTTGCCCAATGGCTGGATTCTGAACTCCTGGACTCCAGCAAGAGTCAGACATTCCTGTCTTCTGCCTTAGTCCTAAAGCAGTCAGCTCTCTGTTTGCACTGTCACCTTAGCAAAGTTGGCACACAGACAATTTTCTGCTCCTCCTCCATGTCTACACAAAACAGCAGCTTCCACAACTGGGAAAAAGACGATTATCCTAGTCCTCATACTGTCCTTTTAGTTCATAGATTCTGTCTGACTACGCCATTTTGTAAAAGCAAGCTACCGAGATTAGCCAGGATGGCTGCTAGGACAGGTTCTTTTATCTGCATTTCTAAAAGAAAGCAACTCAAAATTGGTTAACAATCTTACTTTAATCAAACACACACACACACACACACACACACACACACACACATATATATATATATATATATATATACATATATATATAATCTTACTTTAATCAAACACACACACACACACACACACATATATATATATATATATATATATATATATATATATATATAATACAGACAGAGAGAATAACAAAATTCAGCAGACCAATTGACAGGGGGTCAAGCTGTATGACCATTATATAGCTACATTGTTAGTTACCACCCAGCAACATCTGTGTTTTCAGATTTGGGGGATCTCAAAGTTTACCCACAGACTCAGCTGGCCAAATCACAGAAATCTTCCCATAATTCAGCCCCATAGCAAAATATCACTTTAAGAGTATACACACACACGCACACACACACACACACACACACACACACACACACACACACACACCCTTCTTTAGGGTAAGAGGAAATCACAACCTTTGTGACCCACTGTTTAATTAAAAAGTACCAAAAGGTGTGGGCCTTCCAGAAAAAAAAAAAGCCTCCCCTAAGCAAGCTTCTCTTTTTGGGCTGCAAATGAGGCACATTAAAGGGCAGGGAAGATCTTCAAATCCCCTAGGCCTATTAAAGGACAGGGAAGATCTTCAAATTCCCTTACCATTATGCCTTCTGAGCATCCCCTCCATCCCCCCACTGTCTATGGGTTGAGAGCTCTGCAAGCAGCCTCTGCTGTTGCCACCACCACTACCACCACCATCCTGGGGCTGATCCTGGGGGCCAGACCATGCTCTTCTCTCACCCAGGTCCAACAGACTTTTCCTACTTATCATATAAGTTGCCTTTGGTGTTTTCGGGTTGAAAAGTTGGTTGAAAAGCCCAGTAATTCAGTGCCCTGAGTCCTGTTTCAGATTTGCTGGGGCCTGGTTGGTACCAATGTGTCTCATACTTGATTTCAGTCTTCTCTTAGACTGGTGCAAGAGAAGTTTCCTGTGGACCTTCCATGTTGTCTTGGGCTTGAAATTTGCTTCACTGTCATTTTGTGGGTTTCCTTACTCTAGAAGTTGTTTAGAGTCATTTTATAGGTATTTAGAGGAGTTTGGGGGAGAGTTCAAACAAGTAATCCACCATCTTAACTCCCTCTCCCCCAATAAATACTTTCATACAAATAGATCTTCTGGGATGATTGATAGCAGAGTAAGCAGAAAGTCAACATAACTCTTCCATATGCACCATATTCACTTCCAAACAATTATAAAATATTCACCCAAAAAATCCTGGAAGAGCTGAACCAACAAAAAGGTGGAATTGAAACAATCTTTTAGACCAACAAACTTGGAAGTTTGGCAAGAATCGTCCGTCTCAATCAAATAAAAAGGGAATGTAGGCCAAGAGAGCAAGTCCCAGAAAGTTAGTAAGATGCCTCACTTCAGTAAACCAGTGGTAGATCCTGAGCCTCAGTTCAGTTGAATAAGGAAATGCTGACACCAGCTCTCCCAACCCCCACTGACTTCAGCATAGCCAGGGATCACGCAGACTTCAACTCTGAGAATTGCCATGTTATTCAGGGTAGCTCTGGGCAAACATGCAATGTCCAGTGGTCATACTTCTACATACTTCAACATAGTCATGGGCAAACAGTCAGCTGCCAATGACCAGACCTTCAGGCCTCACCACATACCAGACACCTGTACTAGGACTTCATCTCAGTACTCGGCACGCTATCAAACCTCTATAGATTATAGCAGTAACAGCCACATTCCCTTCATTGCACCCCCTTAGCACAGCACCAGAATGAGAGTCTTCTCTTGGGCTCAGGGCAACATCAGAGCAGCATTATGTAAATAGCCAAGGCCTGCAGGCACTAGCTCAAGAAGTCTGAGAGAAAGAGTCCCTTCCACCATGAAAGCAGATTTTAAATGCAAAATAAAGGAAAAAAGGCCAAAAAAGATAAACCAGAATGACTACAGAATTTGACCATAGAAAATTATTATGTTGACAGGGAAGATCAAGACCAAAACTCAAAAGAGAACAACAATGTCAAAATATCCATGGACAAAACATCAAATAAAATGGCTAGTGGTCTGAAGCCCAGAAAGAACTCATGAGGAGCTCAAAAAGTAGTTTCAAAGTCATATAAGAGTTCTAGAAGAAAATTGGGAAAAGAAATGAGAATGATGCAAGCAAACTGTGAAAAAAAAAGACTCAATGGATTGGAAAAAGTAAACGATTGCTTAAAAAGTAGAACTGATCAAATAGAAAATAATATATAAAAATACACTGAAAAAAACAATTCCTTAAAGAGTATAATTGGCCAAATGGAAAATAATGTACAAAAAAGGGGAAAATAACTCGTTAAACATTAGAATTGGGCAAGTAGAAACCAATGACTCTATGAAATATCAAGAACCAATCAAAGAAATTCAAAGAATGAAAAAAAGAAAAGAAAAGAAAATGTAAAAGATCTCAGGTGTAAAAAAAATAAAGCAACCTAAAAAATAGAACCAGTAGAGATAATATCAGAATTTTTGGACTACCCAAATGCCATTTTCAAAAGGAGGATTGGGATACCATCTTTCAAGAAATTATCAAGGAAAACTGCCCTGATATCCTGGAACCAGAGGGCAAAATAGACATTGAAGGAATCCACCAATCACCACAAAAAATGAAATCCCAAAATAAATATTTCAAGTAACATCACAGCCAAATTTCATAAATATCAGGTCAAGGAAAAAATACTGCAAGTTACCACAAAGAAACAATTCAAGTATTGGGTAGCCACAGACAAGATTACACAGAACTTGGAAGAATAAGAAGTCATGGAACATTATATTCTGGAAGGTCAACGAGCTAGCAGTATAACCAAGAATAACCTACGTGGTGGAATTAAACATAACACTTCAAAAGTAAAAAAAAATAGAAGAATTTTAAGATTTCCTGAAATGAAGTCCAGAATTTGACAACAACAATAGTTTAGTCTCTTCTTTGCCTAGTTTGATTACTTCTTTTTCTTTTCCTTCTCTTATTGCTACTGCTACCATTTCTAGTACCAAATTGAGTAAGAGGGGCAAAAGAGGACATTCTTGTTTCACCCCTGATCTTATTGGAAATGCTTCTAGCTTATCTGCATTACATATGATACTAATGGTTTTATATGGATGCTACTTATTATTTTAAGGATGGCTCCATTTATTCATATACTTTCTAGTGTTTGTAATAGGAATAGGCATTGTATTTTGTCAAAAGCCTTTTCTGCATCTATTGAGACACTCATATGTTTTCTGCTAGTTTTGTTGTTGATGTGATCAATTATACTGATATTTTTCCTGATATTGAACCACCCTTGAATTCCTTGAATATATCCTACCTGATGCCTCCATCAAAATGGGCTCATGTTGAACTGAGAAGTGTGAAATAATGGACACAAGCCAGGCAGGATCTGCCATAGAAGTTCCAATTTATTTATCAGAGGGCAGGGTTTATACCGTGAACATAAAACAGTTATCTCTTAGCTTCTCAAGATAAAATGTTTAATGTCCTCATTTATGTACACACATCTGTATGTTTTAATGTCCTTGTTTACTTATGTAAATACATATGTGTTGATGTCCTTGTTCCCTTGCACACATCTATCTCTGGGTCACTGCTTGGTTATCACGTACTAAACTCCTGCAAGTGAGGAAGAGATGGTGAGCCAATCATAAGACAAAAATATAGTCTTCTCGGGGAGCTGGCTTGGGAGAAATCCTGAATCAGAGTCTTACCAGATATGGTCCAGGTCAGAGACTTGTGCTTGACAGATTATTCTCATGATAAATTACTATAGTCTTTTTGCTAATATTTTATTTATAATTTTTGCATCATATTGATGAGGGAAATTGGTCTGTAATTTTCTTTCTCTGTTTTGTCTCTTCATGATTTAGGTATCAGCACCATAATTGTGACATAAAAAGAATTGGTTAGGACTCCTTCTTCTCCAATTTTTTCAAATAGTTTGTAAAGTATTAAAGTCAACCGTTCTTTAAATGTTTGGTATAATTCACTAGTCAAACCATCTGTCCCTGGAGAATTTTTTCTAGGGAGTGCATTGGTGGCTTGTTCAATTTCTTTTTCTGAGATGGGGTTATTTATGCAATTTACTCCCACTTCAGTTAGTCTGGGCAACTTATATTTTTGTAAATATTCATCAGTTTCATGAAGATTATGTGCATACAATTGGGCAAAATAATTCCTAAATATTGTTTTAATTTACTCTTCATTGGAGGTCGATTCACCCTTTTCATTTCTTATACTTGTAATTTGGTTTTCTTATTTCTTTTGTTTTAACATGTTAAATAATGGTCTGTCAATTTTATTGATTTTGTTTTCATAATACCAGGTCATATTTTTATTTATTGGTTAAACAATCTTCTTAATTTCAATTTTATTAATCTCTCCTTTGTTTTTCATTATTTCTAATTTAGTGTTTAACTGGGGATATTCAATTTGTTCTTTTTCCAGCTTTCTCAGTTGCAATCCCAATTTATTGATCTCCATTTTCTCTATTTTATTTATGTATGCATTCAGGTTTATACAACTTCCCCTAAGAACTGCTTTTGCTGTATCACAAAGTTTTGGTATGTTGTCTAACTATTTTTATTCTCTTAAATGAAGTTATTGATTCTTTCTATAATTTCTTGTTTGAGCCAATCACCCATTCTTTAGGGTTAAGTTATTTAGTTTCCAGTTAGTTTTTAGTCTCTCTTTTGATGGCCCTTTACTACATATACTTTTTATTGCATCATGCTCTGATAAGAATGCATTTAATATTTCTGCCTTTCTGCATTAAATTGTGAGATTTTTATGCCCTAGTACATGGTCAGTTTTTGTGTATGTCCCATATACCCCTAAGAAGAAGTTATATTCCTTTTTATCCCATTCAATTTTCTCAAGGGTTCTACCATATCTATCTTCTCTAAGATTCTATTCACCTCACCTCCTTAACTTCTTTCTTATTGATTTTGAGCTTAGACTTATCAAGTTCAGAGAGGGGGAGACTGAAATCCACCACTAGTATACTTTTGCTATCTATTTCTTCCTCTAACACCATTAACTTCTCCTTTAGGAATTTGATACTCTACGACTTGGTGCATAAATGTTTAGTAATGATATTGCTTCATTTTCTATGGTGCCTTTTAGTAGGATATGATTTCCTTCCTTATCTCTTTTAATTAGATCTATTTTTGCTTTTGCTTTGTCTGAGATAAGGATTGCTACCCCTGCTTTTATTACTTTAGCTGAGGCATGAAATATTTTACTCCAGCCTTTTACCTTTACCCTGTGTTTATACCCCTGTTTCAAATGTGTTTCTTGTAAACAGCACGTTGTAAGATTATGGTTTTTAATACATTCTACATCTGCCTATATTTTATGGGAAAGTTCATTCCATTCACATTCACTGTTATGATTACTATCTAATTCGTTCCCTCCATCCTATTGCCTTCCATTCATGCTTTTATTTTTCCTGTTCTCCCTTCCCCTCCTTAAGAGTTTTCCTTATGACTACTGTCTCCTTCAGTGTTCCCTCCTTATGAGCCCCCCCTCCCTTTTCTTATCCTTCCCCCTTCTTACTTCTTCCCTCACTTATAATCCCCCTCCCTTTTTCTTAGGCCTTCCCCCCTCCTACTGCCTGTAGGGTACCTTAGATTTTATCCTTAATGTAGCATATTATTTCTTCCTCAAACCAAGATTGATGAGAATAGTTCTCACGCGATGCTCCTCTCCCTCCCCTCTTTCCTTCTATTATGATGTTTTATATCTCTTCTCTATAGAATCTTATACTTAAATGATTTTGTTATAACCTCCTTACCCCAGAACCAATGCGGGAAAAGCTTATATAATATTCATCTCCCTATCTTCTTTTCCTCTATTCTAATGTTTCATGCCTCTTTGTGTGGCATAATTTACCCCTTTCTGCTTCATCGTTTCCTCTTCTTCCATTGCAGTCCCTTTGCAGTCCTTATAAGGTTTTTCATCATCATTTTTTGTGTAATTTATAGCCACACCCTCTGTTTATATGTATTCCTTTTAAATGTTGCCATAAGCATGGAATTCTCAATATTAACAGTTATCAGCTTCTCATATAGGGATGTAAATAGTTTGCTTTTACTAAATAACAAGTTATGTGTGTGTGTGTATGTGTGTGTGTATGTGTGTGTGTGTGTGTGTGTGTGTGTGTGTGTGTGTGTGTTTCCTCTATTTACCTTTCTATGTCTCTCTTGAGTCTTGTAATTGGAGGTGGAATTTTCCATTGATCTCTGGCTTTTCTATCAGCAAGGTCTGGCAGTTCATTATATCACTGAATGACCATCTTCTTGCCTGGAAGACCATTCATGCTCAGTTTCCCTGGATAGATGATCCTAGGTTATAACCCAAGCTCTTTTGTCTTGCAAAAATTACATTCCGGTCCTAATCTTTCAGTGTAAAAGCTTCCAGATGCAGTGCGATCCTCACTGTGCTTCCACAATATTTGAATTGTTTCTTTCAGGCTGTTTGTAGTATTTTTTCCTTTACTTGATAGTTCTGGAATTTGGCTACAATATTGCTCAGACTTTTCAATTTGGGATCTCTTTCAGAAGGTGTCTGGTGGATTCTCTTGATTTCTATTTTACCATTTGGTTCTACAATCTCATGACAGTTTTCCTTGATGAGCTGTTGGAAGAAGTTGTTTAGGCTCATTTTTTCATCATGATTTTCTGGTATACTAATAATTCTCATATTATCTCTCCTTGGATATGTTTTCCAAGTCAATTATTTTTTCCATCGAGATATTTTACTTCTTTTTCTTTTTTCGTTTTTGATGGTTTGTTTGACTGATTCTTGGTACCTCATAGAGTCACTAGCTTCAATTTGGTTGATTTTAATGTTTTTTTTTTTTTCAATTTACTTTCCTCGGTTTTTGAACCTCCTTTTCTATATGTTCAGATTTCAGTTCTCCCATGTTCTTTTTAAGTAGTTTTTTCTATTGTAATGTTTTTCTAACTTTGCAAATTTGATTTTAAAAGAACTATTCATATTATCTTCTACCTCTCTAATTTGGCTTTCAAAGTTCTTTTTGAGCTCATCTAAGAATGCTTTCTATGTTTGAGGGCAGTTCATATTCCCTGTTCAGGTTTCAGCTGTGCATGTGGAGTCAATTCTGTCTCATTCTGGATTTGGTTCCTCCAGATCACAATAATAGGATTCTAGAGTTTTGGTCTTTGCAGTCTGGTTTAAACACATTTTGAGGCAGTACCTTAGCCATGCCCTTCTTCTAGGGTTCCCAAGACTTTACCATTTAAAACTTTTCTCTGAAGCAATACTTACTGTGTTTTCAGGGTTGGGGTGGGGGATCAGAGCAGCTGGGTTTCACTCTACCATCCTGGTCTCCAGTTCCGTAAGATCCCATCCCTGCAGTTATAGGCCTGGAAATGGCCCTGGCTGCTGGTGGATCAACTTGCCACCATGTTGACCAGGACTCTTCTGTGCCTCTGTATGCCATATTGTGCAGGTTTGCAAGGAACCACCCCTGCGTTACCAAAGCTGAATGATTTCACTTTTTCTATTTTTTTTTTTTTTTGCTTTTTGGAGGGGAATTGAGTGACTTGTCCAAGGTCATATGACTTGTTTTTGTGTTGTGTCTGAGGCCAGATTTTGAATTCAGACCCTCCTGACTACAGGGCAGGTGCTCTATTCATTGCATCACCTAGCCAACACCGGGATTTTGCTTTTCAATAGTACTTTCTTTCATGTATTTTATATCTCAATTAGGGTGTAAGGTTTTTGAGATTAGAAACTCCTTTTTACAATTATATATGGGTGTGTGTGAGTGTCTGTGTGTATGTATATATATGTGTGTGTGTGTGTGTGTGTGAGTGTGTGTGTATATATATATATATATATATATATATATATATATATATATACACATGGACACACACACACACACACATATATATATATATATATATATACACATAGACATATATATATTCAATTACATGTAGAAACATTTTCTAATAGCCATTTAAAAAATAATTCCAAATTCTCTTCCTCTTTTTAGAGTTGGACAAAATAAAACAAAATTTATTTGGAAAAACAAATGGTCTAGAATATCAAGGGAATTATCGAAAAGAAATGCTAGGGAAGGTGGACTAACTATGTCAGATATTAAGCTGTATTATACAGCAGCAGTCATCAAAACTGCTTGGTACTGGCAGAGGAGTAGAGTAGTGGATCAATGGAGTAGACTGGGTGCAGGAGACCCAGCAGTTAATGAATATAGTAATCAATTGTTTGATAAACCCAAAGACCCCAGTTTTGGGGATAAGAATGCACTATTTGACAAAAATTGCTGAGAAAACTGGAATAGAGTGTGGCAGAAACTGGGCATAGATCATTATCTAATACCATATACCAAAATCAAGTCTAAATGGGTGTATGATCTAGGTATAAAGGATGATACTGTAAGCAATCTGGGAAAGCAAGGAATAGTTTACCTGTCAGATTTGTGGAGAGGGTAAGACTTTAGGACCAAACAAGAATTAGTGAGCATTATAAAATGCAAAATGGATAATTTTGATTACATTAAATTGAAAAGCTTCTATACAAACAAAGCCAATGTAACCAAGATCAAGAGGGAGGTGGGAAATTGGGAAAGAATTTTTGCAACCTATGTCTCTGATGAAAGAATCATTTCTAAAATATACAGAGAATTGAGTCAAATCTATAAGAATACAAGTCATTCCCCAATTGATAAATGGTAAAAGGATATGAACAGGCAGTTTACTGAGAAAGAAATTAAGATCTCTATAAGCATATGAAGAAATGCTCTAAATCACTATTGATTAGAGAAATGCAAATCAAAACAACTCTGAGGTACCACATGTCACCAGTCAGATTGACTAAGATGACAAAACAGGAAAATGACAAATGCTGGAGAGGATGTGGGCAAATTGGAACACAAATGCATTGATGTTAGAGTTGTGAATGGATCCAAACATTCTGGAGAGCAATCTGGAATTAAGCCCAAAGGGCTGTAAATAATTTCATACCCTTTGATGCAGCAATAGCACTTCTAGGATTATATCCCAAAGAGATCATAGAAGTGGGAGGAAGGTCCATATGTACAAAATATTTATAGCAGCTCTTTTCATTTTTGCAAAGAATTGGAAATTAAAGGATTGGCCATCAGCTGGGGAATGGCTAAACAAGCTATGGTATATGAATGTAATGGAATATTATTGTGCTATTAGAAATGAGGAGGAGACTGCTTTCATATTTACCTCGAGAGGCTTATACAAAGTGATGCTGAGCGAGAAGAGTAGTATCAGAAGAAACTTGTATACAATCACAGACACATCTTATTGTGATGACCGACTATGACAGACTGGACTCTTTTCAGCAATGCAGTGATATAAGACAATCCCAAATGACTCATGAAGGAGAGAAATGAGACATCCAGAGATATAACTAGAAAGAACTGAACCTGAATCCTGATAGAAGCAAACTAATCAATCTTTTTCTTCTCATTGTATGTTTTTTTCTCTTCTTTACCATTTTCCATCCCACCTAGTACAATACACCTTTGCAATTGGACTAATGTCTAATATGAAAGTATTTGTAGATCCCCTACTGGACTATATGCTGTAGTGGGGTGTGGGGGGGAGGGAGGTAATGGAAATCTGAAATTCAAGGAAGTATGGAATTGAATCATGTTAACTGAAACTAAACTAATAAATTAATTTTAAAAATAAAGTTAAGATGGGAAAAAAAGAACAAAAAATTATTCTCTAGAAGCAGAATTTATTTTCTCATTATAAGTTCTTCAGAATTCTCTTTATCATTGTATTGTATTGTGCCATATTGTCTTGTGTTAAAATCAAATAGAAAGAGAACACACTAAACTGTACATTAGGAAGCTTGAGAACCTATTTTTTCTTAGAAAAATTCATATTAAAATTATTGTTCTATTGTACCTTTTTAGGCCCATGAGACAGGTATTTGATACCTCTGTACCACACCACATTATAGATATTTTAAATTATTAATATACATTATTTTGATTCACCATTCTAGATTTTCTTGTATTTTGTTGCAAAAATATAATTTTTAAGATTTAAAAAACACTGAAATCTAGAATTAAATGAAAATTATTTGCACCTATGATGGATATTGCAATTTTTGTAATTGTATAAATATAAAATATAGTGCTTAATTATAATCGAATATTTACATGCATGCATATATGTATATAATCTATCAATTTCTGTACATATGGAATATAATATTCTGAAATTACAGTCAACGTTATATATATGTATATATATTCCTTAAAATAAATATATATTTATCAAATGTATTATATATATACTAAATATATATATATATTTATTAAATACAGTCAACATCCAGAAAGAGTGTGTATGGCAGTCAGTTTTTATGACATTTATATATCTCTATAACTTATATCCTCAAATTTTAAAGTATTGACTAATTTTGAAAGTAGTAAGGTATATTCACTTATATTTAAAACCGACAATATGCTCAAAGTGTGTCTTTTTTTAACATTTTCTTAACAAATGCTTTATTAATTTCTGGTTTACATCATTCATTTCCGCCAGATTTTGAGTTACAATTTTTTCCCCATTTTCCCCTACCCACCACCCCAGAATAGCATTCCCACAAGATATCCCCTCATCCAATCTGCTCTCTCAAATATCTTCTCCCATACCCCCTTCGACTTTACCATTAGGGCGAGGTAAGTCTCTGTGCCCCAATGCGTGAATATCTTATCTCCCAATTACATGCAAAATAGTATTAATAATAGCATTTATATATATTTGAAACATTTAATTTTAAATCCTCGAATTTCAGATCCATTCCCTTCCTCCATTGTCCAAAGTTTGTCTTTGAATATATAATAATGTTTATAGGTTGCTTGAATCTTTGAATGAAACCAGCATTATATCTTCTCTACCAGGGCTTCTTAATAGTAATAATTCATTAATATTTTCCCATTTTTTATTTTTTATTGACAGAATATAGAAATTATAGAATTCTGAAGGAAAATAAATGTATGTTAAATGCTCCCTGTGTTATCTGCATCAACAAATTAATTCATCCATAGTAGATAGTATTACAGAGATCTTAATGATTCCCATACCTCAAAGGCTTGTGTGATATTGTTAATGTAAAACTCCATGAAATATGGAAGGAAGAATCCTTAAGGGGTGATCATAATTACTGCATATGTGTTTCAGTTGTGAATTTTAATAAAAGATACCTTCTTTTAATATTATATGATTTGCTGCCCCAGAGTAAAACAAATTACCTTATGGGCAACAGAGAACAAATTTCCTCAAGTCTGACATAAACTGGAAGTTCTAAATTTTCATATGTATAAACCACTTCTGTTGTAAAATCAAAAGAAATATGAGGGTCAATACATTGATCATGGAATTAAAAAAAAATCCTTGCAGTCATGGCAAAATATACAAACAAGGCACATTTTTTAAAAAATCTAGTTTCTAATTATGGTATAAAAATCATTCACTGCATTATATCAACCAGTGTAGCCGCACACATTATCTAATCATTGCTTCTACTAGTATCCCATATATTTGATGATATTGGATTCTGTACAGTGGGGGTGCAGAATAACTTTTGCAATGAATGTGTTTTTTTTTTTACTTTTATTCTTGAGATCTCTCCAAATTTGTTTCTTTGAAAAGTTCAAATATAAATTATTTTTTTTGTATCAAAATTTGTATGGGAAAGTGATTTTTGATGGCTATCAAAAGAGAATAAGAGTTTTATTTGTATGTTATTTAAAGTAAATGGCAATAAGTAAACAAAAGCTTAGAAAATAATTTTCAGTTATTTCATAAGGAAGTATGTACTTCTCTGGTGACCAGGAATTATTTTCTTGCTTAAATTCTACTTTATATATAGAGATTGCAGTTATTTTAAAAAAATATAAATGCTGTTGTATAAACAAAACTGATGTAGCCAAAATTAGAAGGAAAACAGGAATGAGGGAAAATGCAAATCAAATTTCTATGATAAAGGCCTTATTTCTCAAACATGCTGAGTCAAATTTAAAAAAAAATACAAATCGTTCTCAGTTGACAAATGGTCAAGGGATACAAAGAGCTACTTTTCAGGAGAAAAAAAATATCAAAGCTGTCAATAGTTACAAGGAAAAAAATACTTTAAGTCACTATTAGAGAAATGCAGATTAAAACAACTCTGACATACACCTTCAAGTCATTAAGTTGCATAACATGACAGAAAAGAAAAAAAAAACAATGATGAATGCAGCAATGGTTGCAGAAAAATTGGAAAATTAATGAACTGTTGTTGGAGTTGTGAACTGGTCCAACCATTCTGGAGAACAATTTGGAACTGTGCCCAAAGGACTATAAAATTTTTAATACCCCTTTTGATCTGCATTCCAAAAAGATTAAAGAAAAAATTTTAAATGGACCTATTTGTACAAAAATATTTATAGTAACTCTTTTTGTTGTGGCAAAGAATTGTTAATCAAGGAGATGTCCATCATACAGAGATTTTTTAGCTAAATTGTACTATATGATTGTGATTGAGTGATGTTGCACTTATAAGGATTATAAGCAGGATAGTTTAAAAAAACCAGGAAAGTTTTGTATGAATTGATGCAAAGTCAAGTGAGCAGAACCAGAACATTGTACACAGTAACAACGTTATAAGGATGATCACCTGTGAAAGACTTAACTGCTTTGATAAAGATAATTATCCAAGGCAATTCCAAGATACTGATGATTTAAAAAAATGCTATCCATATCCAGAGGAAGAAGTAATGAATTCTGAATGTAGATTGAGGGTTACTTTCAAAAATTTCTTTACTTGTCTCGTATAACATTTTTTCTGACTTTTTTTTCAAAATATGGCTAATAAAAAATTATTTTTGTGACTTCACATATAAAATCCAACTTCATATACACAATGCTAAATTGCTTGCCTTTTCAAGAATGGAACGGGGGTAAAAAGGACAGAGAGAATTTGAAATTCAAAATTTTAAAAAGTGATTACTATTTTTATGTAATTGTGAAATATTGAATGAAATAAATGAATTTATATTTAGAAAGAGCAGATAAGAGTTTATTTGTATTATATTTACTAGTACATTTTTTAGGTAGGCAGACACCCAACTATCAATTGTAGGTCCTCTGAATTTACTTATGTTTCAATGTACAACAGATATTGTAGAGGTAAAAAAAAAAAAACAAAAAACAATATGACTTTAAAACTAATTAGCTATGTGTATTCACATAGAATGAGGAGTCATCTAAGGCATGGAGATTGTGCCATTAGGCTTTCATGAGTCTGGAGGAGAGAGTGAAGTTGTTGACTTTGTGGGCTCTACCTTTGTGAAATCCAATTCACATGCAAGTCTTTACCCTTGCAATATCATAGATCGTCTTTGAAAAGGAAGGACAAACAACAATGTAAAAATGTCTGATACCGTTGATGAAGATTGCAACCCATCTTTGCCATCTCATCCTACTGTACTTCATTTTCTCCCACCAAAATAAAGGGGAAAAAAAGTTAGTTTTCTTACTAACCCGTGCCAAAAGTATAGAGGCAGTCTAGTGATGGGGACAAGGTATAGTCATGAAGTGCTAGGCTGGTAGTGGTGCAGAATGGTCCAAAGACAGAATGCCTATTGTTTACTTGTTTCTACGGTTTTGAATCAAAATTAAAACAATGATTTCAGTGTAAAACATGATCAGTTTCTTGAGATTACATCAGACTAGAATATCCTTGTTTAAATATTTTGGATTAGAGAAAATATAATAAGAATAATATTCCCTGAGAATTTCTTAGTCTACTGTAGCCTTTAAATATACCTCTGAAATTAATGAGAGAATATATGTTACAGAGAAAAATCAATCAAATTCAATTCATTCCAATTAAATTTAACAAAAATTTATTAAGCATCCATTACATAGTGAATATTGCTTGGTTTGAGGAGATACAAATAAGATATCACCTACCATTTTGGAGTTTATAGTCCAGTTGGTAATGCACACAACTACATTTGATAGATTCAAGTAATGTCACTAATTTGCATAGACTTAGTCATGCCATACTTTAGATGAAATGGCTTACTTGCTCATAGAAAAATACACTCCATGGAGGCTGGTCTCTGCCACCCCCCAAATATATATATATATATGTGTGTGTGTGTGTGTGTGTGTGTGTGTGTGTGTGTGTGTGTGTGTTATATTTATGTACCCATCATTAAAGAATCTTTTCCTCTACATATGAAAAGAAAATTCACATAAATATTACCATCATAGCTCTTTACATGGACATAAAAATCATAAGGCATGCATAAAATGCAGCAAAACAATCTGGCCTACTTCAAATTAGTAAAGTTATGCATTTCAGTAGAATTTGACATTTCTGTGTAGATGTATGTTTGTGATTGATATTTTGTCCTTTACAGCACAGCTTTCAAAGCAGCTGTTAAATGTCAAGTTATTAATTTACACATTGCAAAATATAGCATGAGCAAAAAGATTTATAGCTTTCACAATTCAGCTTCAAAGATAAAGATGTTAAACTTGCCAGATCATAAGGAAATTTATCCTTAATCACCAAAATTCAAAATAACACAAACCATTTTAAACATGCATATAAACACAGTTATTTAAATGTGGTTTGGCCTACCTGATAAAGTGCCATAAAAATTAGAATATAAATAGGCTTTATCTAACCTTATTTTCATCATCTATTAACAAAATTATATTTAGTTGCTTTTAAGATAGAAATAGAACGATTTGATGAATTGAAGCATGTTTAATAATGTTAAACAATTACAAGCTGAAAAGAAAGGTTCACTTTAAATACTATGTATAGTTTTGTTAAATAACAGCAATTCTTTATTTTTTTAATTTTAATTTTTTAAACAAAAGCTTTATTAACTTCTGTTTTACATCATTCATTTCCGCCAGATTTTGAGTTACAATCATTCCCCCACCCCCTGTTTTTCCCCTACCCACCCTCCCAGAATAGCAGTCCTGCAAGATATCGCTTCCTCCAATCTGCTCTCTCCCATACCTTCTCCCATACCCCTTCGACTTTTCCATTAGAGGAAGATGAATCTTTGTGTCCCAATGCCTGCACATTTTATCTCCCAGTTACAAGCAAAAAAGTATTAATAATAGTATGATATATATATATATATATATATATATATATATATATATATATATATATATATATATTTGAAACATTTAATCTTAAGACCTTGAATTTCAGATCCATTTCTTTCCTCCCTTGTCACCCATTCCCTCTGGGAAGATAAGTAATTCAGTACATGTTGTACATGACTAGCTATGCAAAACATTATCATAGTAGATATATTGTACAAGGCTGCTTATAATTAGCTCCCACTCATCCGACCCCCGAACCTGGTCCATTCCCTAAATGATCCTGTCCCTCTTCTACAGTGGGTACTCCCAACCTCCCCTCCCCACAAGGATACCATCCTATCCATCATCCCTCCTCTCATCCCCCTTCCCCCTATTCTGCTGTAGGTTGAGATATCCCATTTAGTATGTATGTCATTCTCTCCCTGAACCAAATTCAATGAGAATGTGGTTTTGCCTTTTTGCCTTCCTATTTTCCCCCTCCCTTGCAACCACTTCCCCTTGCTTCTTCTGCATGAGATAGTTTACCCTACCCTGTCTCTCCCCATCTCCTCTTGCCACTTACCTCTCCCACCTCATAATTTCACCCCTTGAGTAACCTCCCTTCCCAACATATTCAACCTATGCCCTCTATCCATATATAACTGTAAACATATATACACACATTCACATATGTATTCATATGACCATACACCCTTCTTCCATTATTTTCATACTGAGAAATATTTCAACAGTCACAATTATTGTTTTTCCATATAGGAATGTAAATAGTTCAATTTTGATAAGTTCCTTTTGATTTCTTTTCCCTGGTTACCTTCTCAGGCATCTCTTGCTTCTTGTGTCTGGGTGTCAGATTTTCTATTCAATTCTAGTTTTTTCCTCAAGAATGCTTGAAAGTCCTCTATTCCACTGAATGACCATATTTTCCCCTGAAACGAAACACTCAGTTTTGCTGGATAGGTGACCCTTGGGCTCATTCCCAGCTTTTGCCCTCTGGAATATCGTATTCCATGCCCTTTGATCCCTCAGTGTAGAAGCTGCCAGGTCCTGTGCTATTCTGATTGTGTTTCCACAATATTGAAATTGTTGCTTTCTGGCTGCTTGGAGTATTTTCTCCTTGATCTAGGGATTCTGGAACCTGGCTATAATATTCCTGGGAGTTTTCTTTTTGGGATCTTTTTCAGGATGTGATCGGTGGATTCTTTCAACCTCTATTTCCCCCTCTGGGTCTAAAACATCAGGGCAATTTTCCTTGAGACTTTCTTGAAGGGTGATTTCTAGGTTCTTTCTTTGATCATGGCTTTCAGGTAAATTCTACCTCCTCCCTCTGATTCCTCCTTCATGAAGTAGAAAACCCAAGGATAAGTGTCCCACCCAGAGAGAAATCCTAAGATAGCAGAAATAGTCTCAGGCTTGGGAAACATCAAGAAGGGGCATAACTGAGGCAGCAAGGATACTGAAGAGAAGAAAGGGAGGGGGCCCAACAAGCCCCACCTCACCTGACCAGCAAAAGCCTGACTGAGCTGTAGCCCAGGGGTATAGAGGCAGAAATCTGAAGTGGCCAGAATACCCCTCCTCCACAGACTACTCTGTGCACATCAGCATACCTCACTGAGACTCTTGTCTTAGCCTCAAATTAGTTACCCAGAGGCTACAGCATTCAAAGTCAACAAAAAGGCCCTTAGCTCACAGCCTGAGAAATAAAGACATACAAAATTACAATGGGAAGGAAGAAAGCTGAGAAGGAGAAGGGGAAGACAAGAAAAGTGATCTGAGCTTATTATGTAGGTCAAGAAAAACCAAATACACAGGACAACTTGGACTCTTTACCCACACTTCAGCTCACAGAAGGAAATATGAACTGGTCTCAAGCCCAAATAGCTTTCTTGGAGGAGCTTAAGAAAGATTTTAAATCAGGGAGGCAGTGACCAACTTGGAAAAATGTTTCACTGAATAAAACAAATCCTTAAAAAGTAAAATGTGTGAAGTAATTGGAGAAAATACCCCCCTAAAAAAAGACCTTCAAAAAATAACCGAGGCTGGCTGGTGGAACCCCAGAACACCAGCAGCTATGGCGATTCCAGAATTATCAACATAGACATGCTTAGGACAAAGTAAGAGGTTAGTGTCCTATGGACTTTGGGACCAGTATTGGGGAATGCGTCGGCTCCCTCCCCTGGTTGCTAGAAGCTGCTGAGGAGACATGCCATTTTGTAGTTTTCAGAGGCAGCTCCAGGTCCTGGCCTGTGAACTATAGGGAGATCCAGCGATCGGTCTTGGGGGATAATGGCTCTTGTTTTAACCTACCTGGATCTGGATTGTGATCTAGTGTGGAAGTCCTGGGTGGGTTTACAGCTTGCCAGAAATGGAAGTTGCCCCCCACACGTTCGGGACGAAAATTCCTCTATCTGGCCTTAAAGCCATAGTGTGGCAACAAGCCCAAAAGTCAGGTAATTAAGTGGCAACATGCCAAGGCAAAGGAAACAGAAAAATGCAAACCTTGACTCCTATTTTGGGGGCATAGAGCAGGAAAAGGACTGTGAGGTCAGAAGTCCTGCTCCAAAAGCCCCAGGGGAAAACATGAGCGGGTTGCAGGCCATAGAGGACCTTAAGAAAGACATTAAAAATCAAATAAGAGAAGTGGAGGAAAAATTGGAAAGGGAAATGAGAAGAATGCAGGAAAAGTATGAAATGAGGGTCAACAACCTGACTGAGGTAAACAACACCTTAAAAAATAGACTGACTCAAATGGCAAAGGAGGCCCAAAAGGGCAATGAGGAGAAGAATGCCTTAAAAAGTCGAATTTGCCAGATGGAAAAAGAATTTCAAAAGCTCACTGAGGAGATTCATTCCTTCAGAGTTAGACTGGAGCAAATGGAAGCTAATGACTTTATGAGAAATCAAGATGCTGTTAAGCAGACCCAAACAAATGAAAGATTAGAAGGCAATGTGAAATATCTTATGGGAAAAACCACCGACCTGGAAAATAGATCCAGGAGAGACAATTTAAAAATTATTGGACTACCTGAAAGCCATGATCAAAGAAAGAACCTAGAAATCACCCTTCAAGAAATTCTCAAGGAAAATTGCCCTGATGTTTTAGACCCAGAGGGCAAAATAGAGGTTGAAAGAATCCACTGATCACCTCCTGAAAAAGATCCCAAAAAGAAAACTCCCAGGAATATTATAGCCAGGTTCCAGAATCCCCAGATCAAGGAGAAAATACTACAAGCAGCCAGGAAGAAACAATTTCAATATTGTGGAAACACAATCAGAATAGCCCAGGACCTGGTAGCTTCTACACTGAGGGATCAAAGGGCATGGAATATGATATTCCAGAGGGCAAAAGAACTGGGAATGAACCCACGGGTCACCTACCCAGCAAAACTGAATATTTTGTTTCAGGAGAAAATATGGTCATTCAGTGGAATAGAGGACTTTCAAGCATTCTTGAGGAAAAAACCAGAATTGAATAGAAAATTTGATATCCAGACACAAGAAGGAAGAGATGCCTGAGAAGGTAATCAGGGAAAAGAAATCAAAAGGACCTTATCAAAATTCAACTATTTACATTCCTATATGGAAGAAACAACTGACCTAGAGAACAGATCCAAGACAGATAACTAAAGAATTATTGGTCTGCCAAAAAGCCATGATGAAAAAAGAAGCAAAGACAGCATCCTCCAAGAGATTGTGAAAGAAAACTGTCCTGAAGTCCGGGAATCAGAAGATAAAATAGTTATTGAAAGAATTCACTGGACTCCTCCTGATAGAGATCCCAAATTGAAAACTCCAAGTAATATAATAGCCAATTTCCAGAATTACAAGATTAAGGAAAAAATACTGCAAGCAGCCAAAAAGAAAAATTCAAATATCACAAAACTACAGTCAGTATCACACAGGACCTAGCAGCTTCTACCTTATATTATTGGAGGGATTTGGAATTTGATATTTCATAAGGCATGAGAGCTAGCACTACAACCAAGGGTTAAAAACCTGGCAAAACTAAGCATAATATTTCAGGCAAGGAGATGGTCATTTAATGAAATAAGGGACTTCCAGACTTTCTTGAAGAAAAAGCTAGAGTTCAATGGAAAATTTGATCTCCAATTAAAAAGATTCAAGATAGACTTAAAAAGGAAAACACAGACTCACACATACATACATGCACATAACTTTGTATGCAACAGGAGCAACATGTTCACATCCTTATATGAGGAGCTTATAACTGTAAACATTGAAATTTATATGATTATCATGACCTTCAAAAGGGTTATACATAGATAGAGGGTGTGGGTGTGAATGAACGAACGTGAATAAAAAAAAAACTTATTAAGGGGATTAAAGGACTGTAATGGGATAAATGGAAAGGATGAGATAGGAAAAGGTAAAATATGTCATTCAAAGAGGCATAAAAACACACTATAATAGAGGGGAAAGGAAGAGTAAGAAGAGCATTATTTAAACACTATTATCACTGGTTCTGGTTCAAAGAGGGATCAACTTAATCAGTAAAGTTTAAGACTCTAATGTGAATAGACAAATAAATTCATTAAGGGGCGGCTAGGTGGCGCAGTGAATAGAGCGCCGGCCCCGGAATCAGAAGGTCCTGAGTTCGGAGCCGGCCTCTGACACTTAATCCGCACAAACAAAAACCTAGCCGTGTAACCTTGGGCAAGTTACTTAACCCCAATTGCCCTAAAGGGGCGACTAGGTGGAGCAGTGAGTAAGAGCGCCGGCCTCGGAGTTTGGATGACCCGAGATCAGATCCGGCCTCAGAAAATGAGCACCCACGCATAAATAATAACTAGCCGTGTAACCTTGAGCAAGTTACTTAACCCCAATTGCTTTAAAAAAAAATAAATAAAAAATAATAAATTCATTAAGTAGAGGAAAAGGAAAGAGGGAGAGGAGCACTGTTTGAAATTTACTCTCACTGGTTTGGTGTCAAACAGGGAGTAACTTACTCTGATGAGTATTACAATTCATTGTGTCCCATAGGCAGTAGGAGGGAAAGGGGGGAATAAAAAGGAGTCTAAAGGGGGGGGGGTTAGAGAGGAGGGAAATAGTAGTAAGGGGAAAGGGTAGGTTAAGAAGAGGGGGTCACCAAGTGGGGACACTGAGGGAGGGGGCAGTTAAAAGGGAAAACTTCATGGAGGAGAAGGAAGAAGGAAGGAAAGAAAATATAAGCAGGGGTGGGAATAGGATGGAGGTGAACAGCTATTCATCATTTCTGTGAATGTGAATGGGATGAACTCTCACATTAAACAGAGGAAGATAGCAGAATGGATTAAAATCCATAATCCTACAATATGCTGTCTACAAGAAACACATTTGAAATAAAGGGATACCCACAGGGTAAAATTAAAAGGCTGGAGTAGAATTTATTGAGCTTCAACTAAAGTAAAAAAGCAAGGGTAGCAATCCTTATCTGAGATAAAGCAAAAGCAAAAATACATATAATTAAAAGAGATAAGGAAGGAAACTATATACTGTTAAAAGGCACCAAAGAGGGGTGGCTAGGTGGCGCAGTGAATAGAGCTCTGGCCCTGGAGTCAGAAGGACCTGAGTTCCGAGCCAGCCTCCGACACTTAATCCACACAAACAAAAAACCTAGCCGTGTAACCTTGGGCAAGTTACTTAACCCCAACTGCCCTAAAGGGGCAGTGTGTAAGAGTGCCGGCCTCGGAGTTGGGATGACCCGAGATCAGATCCAGCCTCAGAAAATGAGCACCCACGCATAAATAATGACTAGCCGTGTAACCTTGAGCAAGTTACTTAACCCCAATTGCTTTATTAAAAAAAAAGGCACCATAGTGAATGAAGCAATATCATTATTTAACATATATGCACCAAGTGGTATAGCCTCCAAAAACCTAGAGGAGAAGTTAAAGGAATTAGAGGAAGAAATAGATAGCAAAACTATACTAGTGGGGTACCTTAATCTCCCACTCTCTGAACTCGATAAATCTAACCTCAAAATAAACAGGAAAGAAGTTAAGGAGGCGATTAGAATTTTAGAGAGACTAGACATGATAGATCTCCTGAGAAAACTGAATGGGAATAAAATGGAATTTACCTTCTTTTCAGCAGTGTGTGGTAGATACAAAAAATATTCCATGCAATAGGGCATAAAAAAGTCACAGTTCAATGCAGAAAGGCAGAAATATTACATCCATCATTCTCAGATCATGATGCAATAAAAATTATACGCAATAAAGGGCCATGGAAAGATAGACAAAAAACTAAATGGAAATTAAACAATCTAAGCCTAAAGATTGAGTGTGTCAAACAATAAATTATAGAAATAATCAGTAAGTTCATTCAAGAGAATGATAGTATTGAGACAACATACCGAAATTTGTGGGATGCATTAAAGGAAGTTCTCAGGGGCAGTCTTATATCCCTGAGTGCATACTTAATTAAAGCAGAGAGAAGGGAGGTCAATGAATTGGCATGCCATTGAAAAAGCTAGAAAAAGAACAAATTGAAAATCCAAAAGTTAATACTAAATTAGAAATATTGAAAAACAAAGGAGAGATTGATAACATTGAAATTAAGAAAACTATTGAATTAATAAATAGAACTAAGAGCTGCTTTTATGAAAAGACCAATAAAATAGATAGACCCTTAGTCAACATGATAAAAAAAGAAGAAAGCCAAATTATGAGTATCAAAAATAAAAATGGTAAATATACCTCCAATGAAGAGGAAATCAAAACAATAATTAAGAAATATTTTTCACAATTGTATGCACATAAATATGACAAGCATAGTGAAATGGATGAATATTTACAAAATTACAAATTGCCCAGATTAACTGAACAGTAAGTGAATTACCTAAATAAGCCCATCTCAGAAAACGAAATTGAACTAGTCATCAATGAACTCCCTAGGAAAAAATCTGCAGTGCCAGATGGGTTTACTAGTGAATTCTATCAAACATTTAAAGAACAATTGATTCCAATAATGTACACACTATTTGGGGAAATTAGTGAAGAAGGAGTTCTACCAAATTCTTTCTAAGACACAAATATGAACTGATTCCTAAATCAGGAAGAGATAAAACAGAGAATGAAAATTATAGACCAATTTCTCTCATGGATTTAGATGCAAAAATTGTAAATACAATATTAGCTAAAAGACTACAACAACTTATCACAGGAATAATACAGTTTTTTTTTTTTTTTCGGGTAGGATTTATTCCAGAAATGCAAGGATGGTTTAATATTAGGAAAACCATCAGTACAATTCACCATATCAACTAGCAGAAACCACATGCTTATCTCAATAGATGCAGAAAAGGCTTTTGACAAAGTACAACATCCATTCCTATTAAAAACACTAGAAATTATAGGAATAAATGGAGCCTTCCTTAAAATAGTATATGGCATCTAATTAAAACTATCAACACGCATTATATGCAATAGGGATAAATTAGAAGCATTTCCAATAAGATCAGGAGTGAAACAAAGGTGTCCACTATCACCCCTCTTATTCAATCTGGTACTAGAAACATTAGCAGTAGCAATTAGAGGAGAAAAAAATCAAAGGAATCAAATTAGGCAAAGAAGAGTCCAAGCTATCACTCTTTGCATATGATATGATGATATACTTAGAGAATCCTAGAGAATCAAGTAAAAAACTACTTGAGACAATAAATAAATTTGGCAAAATTGCAGGTTATAAAACAACCCCACACAAATCCTTGGCATTAGTGTATATCTCTGATGAAATTCAGCAGCAAGAGATAGAAAGAGAAATCCTATTTAAAGTTACTGTAGATATTATATTTTTGAATCTACCTGCCAAAACAAAAACAGGATCTATATTATCACAGCTACAAAACACTTCTCACACAAATAAAGTCAGATGTAACTAATAGGGAAAATGTCAATTGTTTCTGGCTGGGTTGAGCTAATGAAATAAAAATGACAATTTTACCCAAACTAAATTATATATTTAGTGCCATACCAGTCAATTTACCACAAAACTACTTTATAGAGTAAGACAAAATAGTAACAAAATTTATTTGAAAAAACAAACGGTTTAGAATATCAAGGGAATTAATGAAAAGAAATGCTAGGGATGGTGGACTAGCTATACCAGATTTTAATCTGTATTATACAGCAGCAGTTACCAAAACTGCTTTGTACTGGCAGAGTAGGAGATTAGTGCATCAATGGAATAGATTGAGCACAGGAGACCCAGCAGTTAATGAGTGTAGTAATCTATGGTTTGATAAACCCAAAGACACCAGTTTTTGGAAGAAGCATGCACTATTTGATAAAAACTGCTGGGAAAGCTGTAATATAGTATGGCAGAAACTGTGTATAGACCATTATCTAACACCATATACCAAAATCAAGTCTAAATGGGTGCATGATCTAGGTATAAAGGATGATACTGTAAGCAATCTGGGAAACAAGGAATAGTTAAACTTTCAGATTTGTGGAGAGGGAAAGAATTTAAGACCAAACAAGAATTAGTGAACATTATAAAATGCAAAATGGATATTTTGATTTCATTAAATTTAAAAGCTTCTGTACAAACAAAGCCAATGTAACCAAGATCAAGAGGGAGGTGGGGAATTGGGAAAGAATTTTTACAACCTATATCTCTGACAAAGGACTAATTTCTAAAATATACAGAGAATTGAGCCAAATCTATAAGAATATAAGTCATTCCCCAATTGATAAATGGTCAAAGGATATGAACAGGCAGTTTTCAGAGAAAGAAATTAAAGATATCTATAAGCATATGAAGACATTCTCTAAATCACTATTTATTAGAGAAATGCAAATCAAAACAACTCTGAAGTACCAAATCTCTCCAGTCAGATTGGCTAAGATGACAAAACAGGAAAATGACAAATGCTGGAGAGGATGTGGGCAAATTGGAACACTAATGCATTGATGGTGGTGTTGTGAACTTATCCAACCATTTTGGAGAGCAATCTGGAATTATGTCTAAAGGGCTATAAATATTTTCATACCCTTTGATGCAGCAATAGCACTTCTAGGATTATATCCCAAAGAGATCATAGAAGTGGGAGGAAGGCCCATACGTGCAAAAATATTTATAGCTGCTCTTTTTGTGGTTGTAAAGAATTGGAAATTAAAGGGGTGCCCATCAATTGGGGAATGGGTGAACAAGTTGTGGTATATGCACGTAATGGAATACTATTGTGCTATAAGAAACAAGGGCAAGACGGTTTTCATATTTACCTGGAGAGGCTTATACAAACTGATGCTGAGTGAGATGAGTAGACCAAGAGAAATTTATATACAATCACAGACAAACCATATGTGTGATGACCAACTATAACAAACTGGACTTTTCTCAGCAATGCTGTTATATAAGTCAATCCCGAAAGACTCATGAAGGAGAGAGATGCCTACATCCAGAGAAACAACTAGAAAGAACTGAACCTAATCCTGATGGAAACAAACTAATTGATCTTTTTCTTTTCATTGTTTGGTTTTATTTCTTCTTCACCATTTCACATCCCTTCAAGGACAATCTGCCTTTGTAACTTGACTAATGTCTAATGTGAAAGTATTTGCAGATGCTCTACTGGACTATATGCCGTAATGGGGGATAGGAGGGAGAAAAGGAAGGGAAATTTGTAACTCAAGGAACTATGGAATTGAGTCTTGTAAACTAAAAATAAGCAAATAAAAAAAGAAATAATGAGCAGGCAGGTCTCAGAAAAACCTGGGAAAACTAGCATGAATATATACAATTTCAAATGAGCAGAACCAGGAAAACATTTTACATGGTATTAGCAAAATTATATGATGATCAACTATGAATGAGTTAGCTTTTCTCAGCAATGTAATCAACCAAGAAAAATACAAAAGACTCACGATGGAAAATGCTATCCATGTCTAGAGAAAGAACTTCTGAAGTCTGAATGCAGATTGAAGCTTACTATTTTCACATTTTTCATGTATATATGTATGTGTGTCTGTTTCTTCTTCCACAACATGACTAATGTTTAAATATACTTTATAGGATAGCACACATATAACCTATATCAGATCGCTTGCCATCTTGGAGAGGGGAAAGGGAAGGAAGTGAAGGACAAAAATTTGGAACTCATTATTTTATAAAAAATGAAAGATGAATATTCATTTTAAGTGCAATTGGAAAAAATAAAATATTATTTAAATTAAACAAAGATTGAGATACTTCTGGAATACAAATCATTAGCTTATACATTCAATTACAAATACTGATTTTTGCCTAGACCATAGAATAAACACAAATTCAGATTAAAGCAGTAAGATGTTCTATGCTTTGCAATTTATTGCATTAGTTTAACAATAACTCATCTTGAAAATTTAGTAACACAAGACTTTTCAAAATATCTCTTCTAAAAGAATTTTCCTTTCTTTAAAAAAAGTTTGAATTTAATGTGATGTTAAGAGGATTAAACACTACACAATCATGAAAGAATTTTAGTTGCAAAGTTTTAAGTGATAAATTTTTAAAACAAAATAACCCTTTAAAATTGGAATTACTGGGGGCAGAGTCAAGATGATGGAGTAGAAACAGGACTTCCTAAGGGCTCTAGTTTCCACCTTCCCCAATTCATATATATATATATATATATATATATGTGTGTGTGTGTGTGTGTGTGTGTGTGTGTGTGTGTGTGTGTGTGTGTATGTTTATATGTATATATATATATGTGGGTGTATATATATATATGTATATATACATATATACATATATATGTGTGTATATATGTTTACACATATACATAGATAGAGGGCACAGGACCAATCTAATGGGATGATACTTAAAAGGTGAGATTAAGAGGTGAGAGAGGAATATAATGAGAGGAGTTGGGGAGAGAAAGAAGGGGAGAAACTATCTTATATAGAAGAGGCAAGGGAAAATTGGAAAAAGGAGGAAAAAAGGGAATGGGTCTACCTTTTTCTCATTGAATTTAGCTCAGGGAGGGAATGACATACCCACTAAACTGGGTATTTCACCCTATAGGAGAGTAGGGGGGAAGAGGATGAGAGGGGGGAAGATGGAAGGGAGGGCAGTCTGGGGGGGAGGGAAGTTGGAAGCACCCACTTTTGAAAAGGGACAGGTTCAAAGTAAAGAATAGGGGTGGCCAGATGGCACAGTGAGTAAGAGCTCCGGCCTTGCAGTTGGGATTACCTGAGATTGAATCAGGCCTCAGCAAATGAGCACCCACACACAAATAATGACTAGCTTGTAACCTTGAGCAAGTTACTTTACCCCAATTGCTTAAAATGTTTTTTTAAAAAGTAGAGAATAGAAGATGTGGGAGGTGGGATAGGAGGGAGGGAATTATACTCAGTCTTTTACAATATATCTACTATAGTAATGTTTTGCATTAGCAACACATGTACAACCTATACTGGAATGCTTTTCTTCCCAGTAAGAGTGGATGACAAGGCAGAAAGGGAATGAATCTGCAATTCAAAGTTTTAAAATTAAATGTTTAAAAAAATAAAATTGGAATTTTAAACTAAATTAGTGTCCTTGAGTAACATAAATTCCTAAGGTACTATATGGAATTCCTATATCACAAAATTCCTTAGTCAAAAAAGTGTTGTAATGGAATCTCATTTTGATAACATTAGAAAGACTGATTACACTCAGTGTTTTTAAAAGCTGTTGCTTTTAGAATCCCTTTAAACAATGGCTACATATTATAGTGAATCATAAGCAGTTTGCACAAATTTCTGCACATGTTCTATTTCTAGATGAAAAATCATAAGATTTCCCAGTAAGATAACACAAAAGAGCTCACATATTTTACTGACTTCTCTGATCATAAAAATTTGCAATAGAAGGCAGATGACCTTGCTTATAAAGATAGTTTCCAGGGGGCGGAGCCAAGATGGCAGACTAGAAACAGTGCGTCCAAGCCACTCTCCCCCCATATTACCTCCAAACTATGTAAAAGGGGACTCTGGAAAACATCTGGAGCCCCAGCACCCACAGAACGACACAGAGAAGCTAACCTCCCATTGAGGACAGCCAAGCAGCCCTGTAGGAGGGACCAGCACAGACACCTGGGAGCTGGCAGAACAGCATGCAGAGTGTGCGGAGCAGAGCAGAGATCGGCCTGAGTTGCGGTTTTAGACCCAGGGAAGCAGGGCCAGCAGCCAGCTGGAGAGATCCCAGAACACCAGCAGCTGTGGCGATTCCAGAATTATCAACATAGACATGCCTAGGACAAAGTGAGAGGTTAGTGCCCTATGGACTTTGGGACCAGTATTTGGGGAAGGCATCGCCTTCCTCCCCTGGGGGCTAGAAGCCGCTGAGGACAAACGCCATTTTGTAGTTTTCAGAGGCAGCTCCAGCTCCTGGCCTGCGAACTGTAGGGAGATCCAGCGATCAGTCTTGGGGGGTAATCGCTCTTGCTTTAACCTCCCTGGATCTGGATTGTGGTCTGGGGTGGAAGTTGTGGGGTGGGTTTCCAGCTTGCCAGAAACGGAAGTTGCCCCGCCCCCACACGTTCAGGATGAAAATTCCCCTGTCAGCAGAGCCATAGTGTGGCAACAAGCACAAAAGTCAAGTAATAAAGTGGCAACATGCCAAGGCAAAGGAAACAAATTAAACAGAAAAATGCAACCTTAGACTCCGACTTTGGGGGCAAAGAAGATCGAAGCTTAGAGTGGGAAGAGGACTGAGGTCAGAAGTCCTGCTCCAAAAGCCACAGGGGAAACATGAGCTGGTTGCAGGCCATAGAGGACCTTAAGAAGGATGTTAAAAATTGAATAAGAGAAGTGGAGGAAAAATTGGGAAAAGAAATGGGAAGGATGCAGGAAAATTGCCCTGATGTTTTGGAAAATAAAATTTGATAATCTAAATCTGTTATATTTTTGTTACAAAAAGGTATTAATAATACTGCTGATATTTACTATGATAGCTGACAGTTCATTTAAAATTTTGTCTATTATGGAGATATATAGTGACTTAAAGTTATAGTTTCCACATTGTTAATGATGAGATAAATGATTCTCTGTGCAAGGTGAAATGGAAAAACGTTGTGTAGAATTCTTATTGAGCAAATGGGAAATCTTGAAAAAAATACAGGGATGTGGTTTTCAAGCTTGCTTCATCTAAGGATGTACTTATTAATTTGAAGGTTTATGGATCATCACATTCAAGATATATGTGAGATTTCAGGAAGTAATTAATTTCCAGAGATGAATTGATTGGTTGTGTGGCAGCAAGAAAGTTTTAGTTACCATAGTTTAGTTAAAAATGATTGCTTTCCATGTATGGGGGTTGGCAGGCTTGGAAACCAGCATCAGCCCTTCTCTGGGGTTCATATCAATTCTCCTTATTTTGTAAAATTGCCAAGGCCCCTGGAAACTATCGTTTTTATTTTATAAATTTTATTTGTAATATAAAATGAGGAGATTTTAGAATATAATAAAGATTTATGGTTATTCAAAAGAAGTGAATGTGAAGGCAGTGAATTTGTACTGGATTTGTATACATACTCAACCTATGCCCTCTATCCATATATAACTGTAAACATATGTACACAAATTCACATATGTATTCATATGTCCATACACCCTTCTTCCATTATTTTCATACTGAGAAAAGTTTCATCAGTCACAGTTACTGTTTTTCCATGTAGGAATGTAAATAGGTTAACTTTGATAAGCTCCTTTTGATTTCTTTTCCCTGATTACCTTCTCAGGCATCTCTTGCTTCTTGTGTCTGGATGTCAAATTTTCTATTCAATTCTGGTTTTTTCCTCAAGAATGCTTGAAAGTCCTCTATTCCACTGAATGACCATATTTTCCCCTGAAACAAAACACTCAGTTTTGTTGGGTATGTGAACCTTTTGTTCAGTCAAAGCTCTTTTGCCCTCTAGAATATCATATTCCATGCCCTTTGATCCCTCAGTGTAGAAGCTGGCAGGTCCTGGGCTATTATGATTGTGTTTTCACAATATTGAAATTGTTCCTTCCTTGCTGCTTGTAGTATTTTCTCCTTGAACTGGGGATTCTGGAACCTGGCTATAACATTCCTGGGGGTTTTCTGTTTGGGATCTTTTTCAGGAGGTGATCGGTGGATTCTTTCAACCTCTATTTCCCCCTCTGGGTCTAAAACATCAGGGCAATTTTCCTTGAGAGTTTCTTGAAGGGTGATTTCTAGGTTCTTTCTTTGATCATGGCTTTCGGGTAGTCCAATAATTTTTAAATTATTTCTCCTGGATCTATTTCCCAGTTCAGTGGTCTTTCTCATGAGATATTTCACATTGCCTTCTAATCTTTCATTTGTTTGGGTCTGCTTAACAGCATCTTGATTTCTAAAAAAGTCATTAGCTTCCATTTGCTCCAGTCTAATTCTGAGGGAATGAATCTCCTCAGTGAGCTTTTGAGATTATTTTTCCATCTGGCAAATTTGACCTTTTAAGGCATTCTTCTCCTCATTGCCCTTTTGGGCCTCCTTTGCCATTTGAGTTAGTCTATTTTTTAAGGTGTTGTTTTCCTCAGTCAGACTGTTGACTTCATTTCATACTTTTACTGCATTCTTCTCATTTCCCTTTCCAATTTTTTCTCCACTTCTCTTATTTGATTTTTAAAGTCCTTCTTAAGGTCCTCTATGCCCTGTAACATGCTCATATTTTCCTTTGGGGTTTTGGGGGCAGGATTTCTGACCTCACAGTCCTCCTCCTGTTCTATGCTTCTATCGTCTTTACCCCCAAAATAGGACTCTAATGTTTCATTTATTTGTTTATTTTGTTTCCTTTACCTTGGCATGTTGCCACTTAATTACTTGACCTTTGGGCTTTTTGCCACAGTAGGACTCTGCCACCAGACAGGGGACCTTCCATCCCGAACGTGTGGCATCTTCACAACTTCTGTTTCTGGCAAGCTGGATACCCACCCCACAACCTCCACCCCAGACCACAATCCAGATCCAGGGAGGTTAAAGCAAGAGTGATTAACCCCCAAGACAGATCACTGGATCTCCCTACAGTTCGCAGGCCAGGAGCTGGAGCCTCCACTGAAAACTGCAAAATGGCATGTCTCCTCAGCAGGTTCTAGCCCCCAGGGGGGGAAGCTGATGCCTTCCCCAAATACTGGTCCCAAAGTCCATAGGGCCCTAACCTCTCACTTAGTCCTAGGCATGTCTGTATTGACAATTCTGGAATCACCACAGCTGCTGGTGTTCTGGGGTCCCCCCTGCAGGCTGCTGGCCCAGCCACCCTGGGGCTAAAACCATGGCTCACTCAGACCTGCGCTCGGCTCTCTTGGAGGTTAGCTTCTCTGTGTCGTTCTGTGGGTGCCAGAGCTCCAGAAGTTGTTCAGAGACCCCTTTTACATAATCTGGAGGTGATATGGGGGGTTATTTATTTCATTTCCAGTTTAGAGGGGAGAACTGAAGGAGGATTTGATGATAAATTCATCTACACCCCATACCCCAGGACTAGATGCAATTGTAATAATAATAATAATAATAATAATAATAATAATAATAATAATAACAATAGAAAAGACTAGGGTTAATATCCAAAGTAAGACACGGAAGAAGCAAAAAGCCTCTTCTATCACAAAGAGTAAAATCAAATGCTCACTTGTACAAAAAGAATTCAAAGAAAAATGTTGTAAAAAGATATTAAAATCAAATAAGAGAATTAATTTTTTTTCAAAAATAAGAATAAATAAGAAGATTATGAAAAAAGTCAACGCACTGGATAAGGAGATATAGAATAGAAAGGAATAAAAGACCTACTTGAATATTACTTTTTATTTTCTTTTTTTATTTTTCTTTTTTATTATTTTTTAATTAAACAAGTGCTTTATTAACTTCTGCTTTACATCATTCATTTCCACCAGATTATGAGTTACATTTTTCCCCCATTTTTTCCCTACCCCCCACCCCAGAATAGCAGTCCCACTAGATATCCCCTCATCCAATCTGCTCTCTCCCATATCTTCTCCCATACCCCCTTCGACTTTGCCATTAGGGCAAGGTGAATCTCTGAGCCCCAATGCCTGGACATCTTATGAAACATTTAATTTTAAAACTTCGATTTTCAGATCCATTCCCTTCCTCCCTTGTCACCCACTCCCTCTGAGAAGATAAGCAATTCAGTGTGTGTTGTACATGTATAGCTATGCAAAACATTACCATAGTAGATATATTGTAAAAGACTGCTTATATTTCCCTCCCACCTGTCTCACCTCCCACCTGGTCCATTACCTACTTTGATCCTGTCCCTCTTTGATAGTGGGTACTTCTAACCTCCCCTCTCCCAGAATGCCCTCCCCTCCATCATCCCCCCTCTCATCCCCCTTTCCCCTACTCAGGAGAGTGAGTGAGGGTAAGATATTCCATTTAGTATGTATGTGATTCTCTCCTTGAGCCAACTTCACTGAGAATATGCTTTTGCCTTTTTGACTTCCTGTTCTTCCCCTCCCCTGCAACTACTTCCCCTTGCCTCTTCTACATGAGATAGTTTGCCCTACCCTGTCTCTCTCCATCTCCTCTTGCCACTTTCCTCTATCACCTCTTGACTTCACCCCTTAAGAATCATCCCTTCCTTGGGGCAGCTAAGTGGTGCAGCGAGCAGAGAGCCAGCTCTGGAGCCAGAAGGACCCGAGCTCGGATCTGGCCCCAGACACCCAACACACAAACAAAAACCCAGCCACATGAACCTGAGCAAGTCACCCAACGCCAATTGCCCTCCAAAAAAAAATAATCATCCCTTCCCATCTTATTCAACCTGTGCCCTCTATCCATTTATACCTGTGAACATATGCCATGTACCCTTCTTCAATTATTTTCATAATGAGAAAGGTTTCATCAAACACAGTTATGGTTTTTCCATGTAGGACTGTGAATAGTCCAACTTTGATAAGTTCCTTTTGATTTCTTTTCCCTGATTACCTTCTCAAGCATCTCTTGCTTCTTGTGTCTGAATGTCAAATTTTCTATTTAACTCTGGTTTTTTCATCAAGAATGCTTGAAAGTCCTCTATTCCACTGAATGACCATATTTTCCCCTGAAACAAGATACTCAGTTTTGCTGGGTAGGTGATCCTTGGGTTCATTCCCAGCTCTTTTGCCCTCTGGAATATCATATTCCATGCCCTTTTTTCCATCAATGTAGAAGCTGTGAGGTCCTGTGCTATTCTGATTGTGTTTCCACAATATTGAAATTGTTTCTTCCTGGCTGCTTGGAGTATTTTCTCCTTGATCTGGGGATTCTGGAACCTGGCTATAATATTCCTGGGAGTTTTCTTTTTGGGATCTTTTTCAGGAGGTGATCTGTGGATTCTTTCAACCTCTATTTTACCCTCTGTATCCAAAACATCAGGGCAATTTTCCTTGAGAATTTCTTGAAGGGTGATTTGTAGGTTCTTTCTTTGGTCATGGCTTTAAGGTAGTCCAATAATTTTTAAATTATCTCTCCTGGATCTATTTTCCAGGTCAGTGGTTTTTCCCATGAGATATTTCACATTGCCTTCTATTCTTTCATTTGTTTGGATCTGTTTAACAGCATCTTGATTTCTCATAAATTCACTAGCTTCCATTTGCTCCAGGCTAACTCTGAAGGAATGAATCTCCTCAGTGAGCTTTTGAGATTCTTTTTCCATCTGGCAAATTCGACTTTTTAAGGCATTATTCTCCTCATTGCCTTTCTGAGCCTCTTTTGCCATTTGGGTTAGTCTATTTTTTAAGGTGTTATTTTCCTCAGTCTGGCTGTTGACTGTCATTTCATACTTTTCTTGCATCTTTTTCATTTCTCTTCCCAAATTTTCCCCCAATTCTCTTATCTGCTTCTTAAGGTCCTCTATGGCCTGTAGCCAGCTTGTATTTTCATTTGGGGCTTTTGGTGCAGGAGTTCTGATCTCACAGTCCTCCTCCATGCTTTGAGCCTCTTTGCCCCTAAAATAGGAGTCCAATGTTGAACTTTTCTGTTTGTTTCATTTGCCTAGGCATATTGACACTTAATTACTTGATTTTGGGGCTTGTTTCTACAGTAGGACTCTGCCACCAGACAGGGGAGCTTCCTCCCAAACGTGGGGTCTTCACAACTTCAGCCAGTTGGTTGGCCTCTGTAAAGCCTCCACCCACTCTGGCAAGTTGGATACCCACCCCAAACTTCCCCCCCAGACCACAATCCAGATCCAGGCAGTTTAAAGCAAAAGCAATTAACCCCCAGACTGATTGCTGGATCTTCCTACAGTTCACAGACCAGGAGCTAGAGCCACTACTGACACTGCAAAATGGCTTCTGTGCAGCTGTTTCTTCAGCAGCTTTTTGCCGCCAGGGGAGGAAGCCACGTGTTCCCCAAATACTGGTCCCAAAGTCCATAGGGCACTAACCTCTCACTTTGTCCTAGGCCTATCTGTGCTGATAATTCTGGAATCACCACAATTGCTGGTGTTCTGGGGTTCCACCAGCCAGCTGAAGGCCCGGCCGCCCTGGGGCTAAAACCGTGGATCTGGGCTCGGCTCTGTGGGCTGCGCTGTCGCTTCCCAGCGCACTGTGCTGCCTGCTCTCAGAGTGCTGCGCTGGCCGCTCCCTGAAGGGCAGCTGGGCTGTCCTCAGCAGGAGGTTAGCTTCTCTGTGCCATTCTGTGGGTGCTGTGGCTTCTGAAGTTGTTCGGAGCTCCCTTTCACATTGTTTGAAATTTGTGTCGACCTACTTGAATATTAGAATTGGGAAAGCTGAAGCCAATGAAATCACAAAAGACTGAGAAATAATAAAACAAAATATAAAGAAAGAAAAAAGTAGAAGAGAATGTGAAACATCTCATAAGAAAAACAAGTGATCTGTAGAATAGATGAAGAAGAGAAAGTAGAAGAATAATAGAGCTATAATGAAAGTTATTATATATTATATTATTATATATATGAAGAATCTTGATGCCATAACACAAGAAATAAATAAAATTGTACTAAGGTTTTAAAGCAAGAAGAGAAAGTAGAAATAGGAAAAATACACCAATTACCACCTGAAAGACATCCTAAGAGGAACACCTAGAGGAATACCATAATTAAATTTGAAAACCATCATCTCAAGGAGAAAATATTATGAACAACAACAAAACATTCAAATATGATGGTGCCACAAATAGAACTATATAAGAATTATTAGCAACTACCTTAAACGACCACAGATATTGGGATACTGTTTATTGAGGAAGAAATGAATTGTGGTTGTGGTCCAAAATATCATACAAAATAAAGTTAAGCATAATCCTGAATGAAAAAAAAGGACATGAAATGAATTGCTAGACATTCAGGCCTTTGTCGCAACAACAACAACAACAACAAAGGAGAAACAAAAACCTAAACTTAACAGAAAATTTGACATTCAAGATCCAAGAGACATATGAGAAATACATGAAATCCTAATCACAAGGAACTTGATAAAAATAGACTGTTTACTTTTTATATGAGGGAATGTTAAAAAAAAATGCCTAAGATTGATATTAACAATTAGGTAGTTCCAAAGAAAGATTGAGGTCTACCTCAGTATAATGTGATTCATAAATGAAATTGTTTAGAAAAATGGTGAAAAGGTTAATTACCTTATACAAATGAGGTATAAGAGGAAGAACTGACACAGAGGAATTATATGGGGCAAGAGTGCAGGTAGTTCTGGAACCCTATTATCTTCAGAATTGGTTTAAAAAGGAAACAATAAATATACATAAAAGGGTATATAAGTCTTCTAAATTCAGAGAGAAATAAAAGACTAAGGGGAGAGAGAGCTGGCAAAAGATAAGAGAGAGATTTTTAGAGGGAATCGTATTACATCAGATCTGGTTTAGAGAGGGAACAAGACATGCATTTGGAAGGGAATAAAAGTCTTCTAAAATGGTAAAGAAATAAGAGAGTGAAGGAATAAGATAAAGTAGGGTATAGAATGATGTTCAGATAAATGGAGATGGGAGGATAAGGGAGGCGTTTTAGGGAGGGGTTAACTTAAGAATTAGGAGAGTAAGGTAGTGGGTAAAAGTAGAGTAGTCAAGAGGGATAGAGAATAATGAATACAAACACAGAATAAAGACCATGCAAAGAATTTAAGAAAAAAACAAAGTAATAATCATTACCATAGGAAAAGTTAAAGCTAAAATAGATTTAATCAAAAGAGAAAAATAGAGATACTACACTAAAAGTCAGTCATATAAATTAATATTTTATAGACTATTTAAAACAACAAGAGAGTAGAAAGTTGAAATATTGCTGTGGTATAGGAAATGATGAGTTGGTGGGCTTAGAAAAATATGGAAAGACTCAGATATATGAAGGAAAAGGTTATCCACCATCAGAGAGATAGAGCATAAATAGCTATAATACAGTCTTATGAAAATGCATATGAATGTTTATATCTATATGAGTATGATTATATATATCAAAATATTTGATTATGTGTATATGTATATATGTATGTGTATATATGCTTATGTGTGTATCCACAATTTATTGTAGTCTTGGGGGTGGACAGAAATAGGAAGGGGGAAGAATGAATAAAATTTGCAGAACAGAGAAAAAAACTTACAAGGAAGCAAAGAAAAAATATGTACAGTTCTAAACACAATGTGTAGTATTTATTATATAGGATTTCTTGAAAAGGAAATTTATTGTTGTCTATTATGAATCCTGTCTTACATATTTTTCTTATTTTGTATATGATGTGTGATATGTTTCTTTTATTATTGAATATTTAAATGTCTTACATATTTTTCTTATTTTGTATATGATATGTGATATGTTTCTTTTATTATTGAATATTTAAGTTAAAATAAATTAAAATTTAATTAAAAAAGGATAAGGAGATATAGTTTAAGAATATTTTTCTGACCTCCTCCATACCTCCCCCCCCAAAAAATGTATGTTACAAGTACAAAAACAAAACTTTGACCTCAGATTCTTTAAAAAATGGAGAACTCAACAAAAACTATTACAATGGTAGATTCAAAATAGGAATCATAGGTCTCCTCTTGAAAGAAAACCAAATTTAACACAAGATATGAATTTTCCAAACTCCAGAGTTTTTGAATAAAAACAAACAAAAACAAAGAAACAAACAAAAAACAAACATCTATGGCAACATATCAGGTTAACAAGAACAATAGCCAGAACTAACCAGGAAATATCCACAAATATAAAGAAAGAAAACAACCTGAAATATAGCAGAAATAGGCTTATATGCGTGTATAAATAATTCTGCAAATATGACCTTAATCCTACCGTAAGAAAATAGTTATTTAGAAGAAAGGGTTACTTCCCTTTGAGAGACTTAGAACTGAAGAGAATTCAAAGTGCAAGCATTGCCCTGAAAAGTAAAAAAAAAAGTTAAAGAACATGGTAGGGAAAATAATAATTAAATGATCATATACTGAAATGAGGAGAAGAAATGAATATGCTTTTTAAACTAATCACTTTTATTGGTCTGTGAAGTAAGAGAAAGGCAAGAAACCTCAAATTTTAAATACTGGACACAATGAATGAAGGAGAGAATGAAAGGAATGAAGAAGAAGGAACTTAATAAATAGCTCAGGGAAAGGACAAACAGTATGCAGTATAAAAGAGTATCTTACTTACTGAAATACCATGGGAAAATATATAAGCATGGAGACTGGTGCTGGGTAGTTAGAAATGTCAGGAATATTACATTTTCATAGATGAAACCTTACAAGGATACATTGGGAGAATAAGCATAATAATCATATCAATAGGTGTTATCAGAGTGATTAGTCTCATAACAGGAAAGAAGGAAGAAGAATGGCTTAGAAAGTAAGTCAGCAAATTGTCATTTACATGAAACACCCTTCCAGTATAAACAAAAATATAGATTCAAAATTAAGTGTGAAGTTAGAGCACTTATTCCTCAAGTTAAAAAAGAAATAAAAAGTACAAACAGTATTATGATTTCAGAGAAGACAAGATTAAGGGATAAGATAAAATCAATGCATAATGATTAAACATACCATGAAATTGTGAAATAGTGAAACTTCTTCACAGAGGACAATGCCATAAAATTGCAATCGAGAAGAAAAATTTGAAGACATTATTCAAACTTAATTGAAAAATAAGTAATATAGTTCTAAAGAATGAAAGCAAGTTGTAAAACAATTAATAATGCTGTTATACAGTGAGGTAACAAGGGAAAGACCTTCCGAAACTATTATGATATCATGCTACCCAAATAGTCTTTAGGGAAAATTTTGTATCACTCATCATTAACAGAGAGGGAAGAGGAGAAGAAAGGAGAGACAGAGAAAGAGAGAAAGAGAGAGACAGAGATAGAAACATCCAAAGACAGAGAAAGATGGGAAAAATAGAAGCAGAGATGCACAGAGAGAATGAACTGAGAGAAGAAGGGATAAAAACTTTGAATTTATTAATTAAAAATGAAAAAACCTACAAAAGATAGAGCATTGCATATTAAGTCATAAATCTAGGCTTTCAGTAACAATTATGCCACTAATAATTCCATCTATGTTATTTCGGCTCCCAGTGATTTTATTCCTGTATTACTTACTTTATTTCCAAAACATAGAGATAAAAGACAGAAATAAAAGTCTTCTATGAAAAATACAGTCTTCTTTTAAAAAAGTGGGAAAATAAATTCATTGTAAAATATCTATAAAATAGATAAGAGATCTATAATTATCCCTAGGGACATTGTACTAATATGAGGACAATTACCAACAATTTTAATTGGTGGCACTTTGTTTCTTTTTAGGTCGTGTTGGTATAATACAAAATTAATCATACGAAATAAATCAATTTATTCTTCCGTCAATTATATTTTGTTAAATTTATTTATCTACTTTTCATTTACAAAATTCAGTTCCACACTCCCTTGAGTTCCAAATTTTCTCCCCCTCGCCCTGCTGGAAGCATACAATCTGATATAGACTCTATAAATAACTTCCAATTAAGCATTAGTCAAGTTGTAAAGAATTATAACCAATTAATTGAACAATAAGAAAGAAGGAAAGAAAAAAAAAACCTAAACATAAAAGAGAGACGAAATAGTTTGTTTCAATCTGTATTCAAACTCCATGTTTCTTTTCTCTGGATGTGTAATCCCTGTTTCTGCAGAGTTATGCTCAAATATACCTTGTATACTCAGCAAACTCAGAATAGGCTATCTAAGAAAAGAGGAAAACGTGAATTTCTCAGGATTTCTTTAAATTACTGGAATTCTATGAATCTTATGGAGTTGTCTTATAACCTTGAATTACTAAAATGAGCCCATTCTATTAAAGTTAGTTATCACACATACGATGTGTCTGTAATTGTGTACAAAGTTCTGGTTGTGTTCTTCTCCCTCAGCAACAGTTTATATACATCTCTCCAGGTTATAGTGAAGTCAGTCTGCTCCTCATTTCTTATAGCACGAAAGTATTTCATTACATCCATATACTACAACTTCTTTAGCCATTCCCCAATTGATGGGCATCCACTTGATTTCTAATCCTTTGTCACCACAAAAAGAGTTGGTATAAATATTTTTGTGTAAACAGGTCTTCCTCCCACTTGTATGATTTCTTTAGGATACAAACCTAGAACTGGTATTTCTGGGGAAAAGGGTATGCACTTTATATATCCCTTAGGGCAAAACTCCAAATTATTCTCCAGAATGGTTGGATCAGTTCACAATTCCACCAGCAGTGCATTAGTGTTCCAATTTTTACATGTGCTCTCTGACATATATTATTTTCCTATACTGATATCTTCACCAATCTGGCTGGTGAGAGGTGGTACCTGAGAGTTCTTTCTATTTGCATTTCTCTAAACAACAGTGATTAGAGCATTTTTTCATGTTTATAGATATCTTTAATTCCTTCCTCTAAAAATTGCCTTTTCATATCCATTGACCATTTATCAATTGGGGAATGACATGCATTCTTATAAATTTGACATAGTACTCTGTATATTTTAGAAATGAGGGCTTTATTGGAGACGCTGGCTGTAAAAATTCTTTCCCAGTTTTTGTCTTTCTTCCTAATCCTGGTTACATTAACTTTATTTGTACAAAAACTTTTTAATTTAATGTAATCAAAATTACTGATTTTGTATTTCATAATTCGCTCTATATTTTCTTTTGGCATAAATTCTACCCTTCTCCATAAATCTGATAGGTAAACTATTCCTTGTTCTCCCAAATTGCTTATAGTCTCAGCCTTTATGTCTAGAACATGCACTCATGTAGATTTTATCATGGTATACATTGTAAGATATTGGCCTATGCCCAATTTCTGCCATACTATTTTCCACTTTTCAAAGCAGTTTTTGGCAAATAAAGAATTCTTACTCCAGAAGCTAGGGTCTTCGGGTTTATCAAACAGTAGTTGCTGTGTCTTGTGTAACTAATCTATTCCATTGATCCACCACATTTTTCCTCAGCTAGTACCAAGAAGTTATTATAACTGCTGTTTTATAATACAGTTTAAAATCTGGTATGGCTTTGCCACATTGCCTAGCATTTCTCTTCATTAGTTTCCTTGATATTCCAGACCTTTACAGGAAGTTTTATATCTCTGAATGCATACATGAGTAAAATAGAGAAAATGAGGGTCAATACATTGGGCATACAAATGAAAAAGCTAGACGAAGAACAAATTGTAAATTCCAAATTAAATACTAAATTAGAAATACTGGAAATAAAAAAAGACCTCGATAAATTTGAAATTAAGAAAACTATTGAACAAATAAATTAAAATAAAAGCCTGTTTATGAGGGGAAATAATAAAATTGATAGACCTTAAGTCAATTTGATTTTTTAAAAAGAAAGAATGAAATTACCAGTATCAAAAATGAAAAGGGTGAATTAACTTCCTTCCAATGAAGAGGAAATTAAAACAATAATTAAACATTATTTTGCCCAATTGCATGACCATAAATTTGATAATCTTAGTGAAATGTATGAATATTTACAAAAAATATAAATTGATCATATTAAGTGAAGAGGAAGTAGAATACTTAAATAAACCAACTTCAGAACAAGAAATTGAACAAGCCATCAATGTACTCCTTAGGAAAACTCTCCAGGAACAGATGATTTTACAAGAAAATTTATCAAACATTTAAAATCAATTGATTCCAATACTTTATAAACTATTATGAAAATTGAAAAATGATTCCTATGAAATTATTTTTAATAATGGGGTAAAATTGTAACTCAAAATCTGGCAGAAATGAATGATGTAAAAAAGAAGTTAATAAAGCATTTGTTTAAAAAAAATCAAATAGACTTAAGGTCTATCAATTTTGTTATTTTTCTGCCATAAACAAACACTTATTTTTATTTATTTGTTCAATAGTTTACTTAATTTCAAATTTATTGATTTCATTTTTGATTTTCAGTATTTCTAAATTAGTATTTAATTTGGGATTTACGATTTGTTCTTCTTCTAGCTTTTTTGTTGTATTCCCAATGTATTGAACCTCATTTTCCATATTTTATTCATGTATGCATTCAGAGATATAAAACTTCCCCTAAGAACTATTATCACTGCATTGCACAAGTATTGGTATGTTGTCTCATTATTGTCATTTTTTTAATGAATTGACTGATTATTTCTATGATTTCTTTTTTATAATTAAAGAAATGCTTTATTAATTTCTGGTTTACATCATTCATTTCTGCCAGATTTTGACTTGATTTTGCCCCATTTCTCTCCTAGCCACCACCCCAGAATAGCAGTCCCACAAGATTTCCCTTCATCCAATCTGATCTCTCCCATATCTTCTCTGATAACCAACTTTACCATTATGGCAAGGTGAATGTTTGTGCCCCAATGCCTGGACAACTTATCTCCCAATAACATGCAAAATGGTATTAATAATAGTATGTATATATATTTGAAACATTTAATTTTTAAATTTTAAAACTTCGAATTTCAGATCCATTCCCTTCCCCGCTTGTCACCCACTCCCACTGGGAAGATAAGCAATTCAGTATGTGTTGTACATGTATAGCTATGCAAAACATTACCATAGTAGATATATTTTAAAAAACAGCTTATATTTCCCTCCCACTCATCCCACCCCTCACCTGGTCCATTCCCTACCTTTATACCGTCTCTCTGTGAAAGTTGGTACTTCCAAACTCTCCTCCCCGCTGAATACCCTCCCCTACATCTTCCCCCCTCTCATCCCTCTTTCCTGTACTCTATTGCAGAGTGAGATATCCCTTTTAGTATGTATGTCATTCTCTCCCTGAGCCAAATCCAATGAGAATATGGTTTTGCCTCTTGCCTTCCTTTTTTCCCCTCCCCTGCAACCACTTCCCCTTGCCTCTTCTACATGAGATAGTTTACCCTGTCTCTGCCCATCTCCTCTTGCCTCATTCCTCTCTCACCTCTTAACTTCATCTCTTAAGTATCATCCCTTCCCACCAAATTCGACCTGTGCCCTCAATCCATGTATACCTGTAAGCAAATTTACACACATTCACATATCTATTCATATGCCCATATACTCTTCTTCAATTATTTTCATACTGAGAAAGGTTTCATCAGTCACAATTATTGTTTTTCCATGTAGGAATGTAAATAGTTCAACTTAGATAAGTTCCTTTTGATTTCTTTTCCCTGATGACCTTCTCAAGCATCTCTTGCTAATTTTGTCTGAATGTCAAATTTTCTATTCAACTCAGGTTTTTTCCTCAAGAATACTTGAAAGTCCTCTATTCCACTGAATGACCATATTTTCCCCTGAAACAAAATACTCAGTTTTGCTGGGTATGTGATTCTTTTTTTTTTTAAACAAATACTTTATTAACTTCTGTTTTACATCATTCATTTCCGCGAGATTTTGAGTTACAATCATTTTCCCCCCATGATTCCCCTACCCACCCTCCCAGAATAGCAGTCCCACAAGATATCGCTTCCTCCAATCTGCTCTCTCCCATACCTTCTCCCATACCCCCATCGACTTTTCCATTAGAGGAAGATGAATCTTTGTGTCCCAATGCCTGCACATCTTATCTCCCAATTATAGGCAAAAGAGTATTAATAATAGTATTTATATATATTTGAAACATTTAATGTTAAGACCTCGAATTTCAGATCCATTTCCTTCCTCCCTTGTCACCCATTCCCTCTTGGGAGATAAGTAATTCAGTATATGTTGTACATGTCTAGCTATGCAAAACATTATCATAGTAGATATATTGTACAAGGCTGCTTATAACACTCATCCCACCCCCCACCTGGTCCATTCCCTACATGATCCTGTCCCTCTTCTATAGTGGGTACTTCCAACCTCCCCTCACCCCAAGGATGCCCTCCCATCCATCATCCCTCCTCTCATCCCCCTTCCCCCTATCCTGCTGCAGGTTGAGATATCCCATTTAGTATGTATGTCATTTTCTCCCTGAACCAAATTCAATGTGAATGTGGTTTTGCCTTTTTAGCCTTCCTTATTCTCCCCCTCCTTTGCACCCACTTCCCCTACATGAGATAGTTTACCCTACCCTGTCTCTCCCCATTTCCTCTTACCACTTTCCTCTCTCACCTCATAATTTCATCCCTTGAGTACTCTCCCTTCCCAACAAAATCAACCTATGCCCTCTATCCATATATAACTGTAGCCACACATTCACATATGTATTCGTATGACCACACCCCCTTCCATTATTTTCATAGTGAGAAAGATATCATCAGTCACAGTTATTGCTTTTCCATATAGGAATGTAAATAGTTCAACTTTGATAAGTTCCTTTTGATTTCCTTTCCCTGATTACCTTCTCAGGCATCTCTTCCTTCTTGTGTCTGGATGTCAAATTTTCTATTCAATTCTGGTTTTTTCCTCAAGAATGCTTGAAAGTCCTCTATTCCACTGAATGACCATATTTTCCCCTGAAACAAAATACTCAGTTTTGCTGGGTAGGTGACCCTTGGGTTCATTCCAGCTCTTTTGCCCTCTGGAATATCATATTCCATGCCCTTCGATCCCTCAGTGTAGAAGCTGCCAGGTCCTGGGCTATTCTGATTGTGTTTCCACAATATTGAAATTGTTTCTTCCTGGCTGCTTGTAGTATTTTCTCCTTGATCTGGGGATTCTGGAACCTGGCTATAATATTCCTGGGAGTTTTCTTTTTGGGATCTTTTTCAGGAGGTGATCTGTGGATTCTTTCAACCTCTATTTTGCCCTCTGGATCTAAAACATCAGGGCAGTTTTCCTTGAGAATTTCTTGAAGGGTGATTTCTAGGTTCTTTCCTTGATCATGGCTTTCAGGTAGTCCAATAATTTTTAAATTGTCTCTCCTGGATCTATTTTCCAGGTCAGTGGTTTTTCCCATGAGATATTTCACATTGCCTTCTAATCTTTCATTTGTTTGGATCTGCTTAACAGCATCTTGATTTCTCATAAAGTCATTAGCTTCCATTTGCTCCAGTCTAACTCTGAAGGAATGAATCTCCTCAGTGAACTTTTGAGATTCTTTTTCCATCTGGCAAATTCGACTTTTTAAGGCATTCTTCTCCTCATTGCCCTTTTGGGCCTCCTTTGCCATTTGAGTTAGTCTATTTTTTAAGGTGTTGTTTTCCTCAGTCAGGCTGTTGACCCTCATTTCATACTTTTCCTGCATCCTTCTCATTTCTCTTTCCAATTTTTCCTCCACTTCTGTTATTTGATTTTTAAAGTCCTTCTTAAGGTCCTCTATGGCCTGCAACCGGCTCATGTTTTCCCCTGGGGCTTTTGGAGCAGGACTTCTGACCTCACAGTCCTTTTCCCGCTCTATGCCCCCAAAATAGGAGTCTAGGGTTGCATTTTTCTGTTTCCTTTGCCTTGGAATGTTGCCACTTAATTGCTTGACTTTTGGGCTTGTTGCCACACTATGGCTTTAAGGCCAGCTAGAGGAATTTTCGTCCCGAACGTGTGGGGGGCAACTTCCGTTTCTGGCAAGCTGTAAACCCACCCACAACTTCCACCCTAGATCACAATCCAGATCCAGGGAGGTTAAAGCAAGAGCGATTACCCCCCAAGACTGATCGCTGGATCTCCCCACGATTTGTAGGCTGGGAGCCGGAAATGCCTCTGAAAACTACAAAATGGCGTGTCTCCTCAGCAGCTTCTAGCCCCCAGGGGAGGGAGCTGACGCATTCCCCAAATACTAGTCCCAAAGTCCATAGGACACTAACCTCTTACTTTGTCCTAGGCATGTCTATGTTGATAATTCTGGAGTCGCCACAGCTCCTGGTGTTCTGGGGTTCCTCCAGCCGGCTGCTGGCCCTGCCGCCCTGGGGCTAAAACCTCGGCTCACGTGGACCTGGGCTCGGCTCGGCTCCTGCGCTCTGCGCGCTGCCGGCTCCCAGACCACTGCGCTGGTCCTTCCTGCAGGGTGCTGGGCTGTCCTCAGCGGGAGGTTAGCTTCTCTGTGTCGTTCTGTGGGTGCTGGGGCTCCAGAAGTTGTTCAGAGTCCCCTTTTACATAGTTTGAGGGGAATCTGGGGGCAGAGAGGCTTGGAAGAGCTGTTTCTACTCCGCCATCTTGGCTCCGCCCACTGGGTATGTGATTCTTGGTTTTAATCCCAGGTCATTTGCCCTGTGGAATATCATATTTCATGCTCTTTTATCCATCAGTGTAGAAGCTGCCAGGTCCTGTGCTATTCTGATCTTGTTTCCACAATATTGAAATTGTTTCTTCACATTGGCCTGTAGAATTTTCTTGGAAATCCTGGAACCTGGGTATAATATTCCTAGGAGTTTTCTTTTTGGGATATTTTTCAGGAGGTTCTCTCTGGATTCTTTTAACCTCTATTTCACCCTCTGGGTCTAAAACATCAGTGGAATTTTCCTTGAGAATTTCTTGAAAGATGAGTTCTAGGTTCTTTCTTTGATCATGGCTTTCAGGTAGTATAATAATTTTTAATTATCTCTTTTGGATCTATTTTCCAGGTCATTGGTTTTTCCCATGAGATATTTCACATTGCCTTCTATTCTTTCATTTGTTTGGATCTTTTTAACAGCATCTTGATTTCTCATCAAGTCACTAAATTCCTTTTGCTCCAGTCTAACTCTGAAGCAATAAATCTCCTCAGTGATCTTTTGAGATTCTTTTTCCATCTGGCAAATTTGGCCCCTTTGAGCCTCCTTTGCCATTTGAGTTAGTCTATTTTTTAAGGTGATATTTTCCTCAGTCAGGCTGTTGACTCTCATTTCATACTTTTCCTGCATCCTTCTCATTTCTCTTCCCAATTTTTCCTCCACTTCTCTTATTTGGTTTTTGAAATCCTTCTTAAGGTCCTCTATGTCCTTTCACCAGCTCATATTTTCATTTTGGGCTTTTGGTGCAGGGTTTCTGACCTCACAGTTCACCTCCTGTTCCATGCTAAGATCCTCTTTACCTCCAAAATAGGAGTCTAATGTTGAATTTTTCTGTTTATTTTATTTCCTTTGACTAGGCATGTTGCCACTTAATTAATTGACTTTTTTATTGTTGCCACAGTAGGACTCTGCCACCAGACAGGGAGCTTCTGTCCCAAACTTTGGGGTCTTCATAACTTCCGGAGATATTAGTTGGGTGGCCTATGTGAAGCAAACATACACTCTGGCAATGTGGATACCCACCCCAATACCTCCACCCCAGACTGCAATCAAGATTTCAGGAGGTTAAAGCAAGAGCCATTACCCCCCAAGACTAATTCCTGGATCCCCCTACAGTTCACAAGCCAGGAGCTGAAGCTTCAACTGAAGCTGCAAAATGGCGTCTATGGTTTGTCTCCTCAGCCACTTCTTGCCCCCAGGGGAAGAAGCCCACATGTTCCTCAAATATTAGTCTGAAAGCCCATAGGGCACTAACCTCTCACTTTGTCCTAGGCATATCTGTATTCATAATTCTGGAATCACCACAGCTGCTGGTCTTTTGTTGTCCCTCCTGCTGTCTGCTGGCCTGGCTACCCTGGGGCTAAAACTGCAACTTGGGCAAGCCTGGGCTCGGCCCCCAGAATGCTGCACTGTCAGCTCTCAGGGTGCTGCATTGTCGGCCCCCAGAGTGCTGGGCCATTGGTTCCCAGCATGCTGCGATGGCCATTCCCTGCCGGGCTGCCAGTCTGTCCTCAGCAGGGAGGTTAGCTTCTCTGTGTCATTCTGTGGGTCCTGGAGCTCTAGAAGTTGGTCAGCATCCACCTTTTACATGGTTTGGATGTGATGTGGGCTGGAGTGCCTCGGAAGTGCTGTTTCTACTCCACCATCTTGGCTCCACCCTATAATTTCTTTTTGATGCACTGATTCTTTAGGATTAAATTATTTAGTTTCCAATTAATTTTAAGATTATCATTCTGTGGCCCTTTATTTTGTATAATTTTTATTGTGTCTTTATCTGAAGAGGATGTATTTAATATTTCTGCCTCTCTGCATTGAATTGTTGGGTTTTTATACCCTAGTTCATGGTCTATTTTTGGTATGAGCTATGCATCACTGTTAAGAAGGTACATTCCTTCTTATCCCCATTCAATTTTCTCCAGAGGTCCATCATATCTACTTTCTCTAACAATCTATTCACTATCTTAACTTCTTTTTCGCTTATTTTGAGATTAGATTTATCAAGTTAAGAGAGGGGGTAATTGAGGTCCACCAGTAGTATAGTTTTGCTATTTCTTTCTTTAACACCCTTAACTTCTCCTATAGGAATTTGGATGCTTTACTGCTTGTTGCATATATGTTTAGTAATAATATTGCTTCATTGTCAATGGTGCCTTTTAGCAAGATATAGTTTCCTTCCTTATCTCTTTTAATAGGTCTATTTTTGTTTGTGCTTTATGTGAGACAGTGATTCCTACCCTTATTTTTTTTTACTTTAGCTGAAGTATATGTTCTATTCCAGCCTTTTACATTTACCCCATCTATATCCCCCTCTTTCAGATTTATTTCTGTTAGACAGCATATTGTAGGTTTATAGTTTTAAAGCCATTCTACTATGTGTCTCTGTTTATCGGGGATTTCATCCCATTCACATTCACAGTTATGATTACTCTCTGTGTCTCTCCTTTCATCCTATTCCCTCCCCTCCTTGTGCTTTTGTTTCTCCCTTTTCCTTTCACCTCCTTTAGAGTTTTCCTTTTTTCCACCACCTCCTGCTGTATTCCCTCCGTATCAACCCCCTCCCTTTTCCTACCCTTCCCCATTACTACTTCTTCCCTCCCTCCCTTCTAACAACCACCCCTTTTCTTTCCGCTTTCCTCTCCTAGTGCCTGTAAGGCATAATAGATTTTTATACTTAACAAGGGATAGTACTCCTTCCTTCAATCAAAACCAATGAGAGTAAATATCATACAGTGCTCCTCTGCCTTCCTTCTTTCCCTCTATTATAAAAGGATTCTATGTCTTTTCAAGTTAGAATCCTATACTTAACTGATTATGTTAATCCCTCCTTAAACCAAGACCAATGAGAGTCAAGCTTGTAAAATATTCATATCCCTCTTTTTCTTTCCTTCTTCCATAATATCCTTTTATATCTCTTTGTGAGACACAATCTACCCTTTTCTTCCTCCTCCTTTCCTTTTCTCCCATTACAGTTCCTTTGCTCCCTTTCATATATATATACACACACAATCGGCACTTTGTTTGGTTTTTACCCACACCCTTTATCTAAGTGTAACCCTTTTATATGTTTTGATGATTATACAATTCTCGTTATTGACTGGTATCAGCTTCCCAAATAATGATGTAAACAGGTTGCACTTACTGAATAACAAGTTACATATGTTTGTGGCTGTGTATGTGTGAGTTTTCCCTCTTTATCTTTTTTTCCATGTCTCTCTTTAGTCTTGTATTTGGAGATAGAATTTTCTACGAGCTTGGCTTTTTTCATTAGTTAGGTCTGGAACTCCCTTTTTTCATTGAATGATTATCTCTTTGCCTTAAAGATTTGCTTAGTTTTGCTTTATAATTGATCCTCGGTTCCAGTCTGAGTTATTTTGCCTTATGAAATATCATATTCCAATCCCTCCAATCTTTTAATGTAGATGTTGCTAGGTCCTGTGTGATCCTAACTGTAGTTCTGTGGTACTTGAATTATTTCTTTCTTGTTGCCTGAAGTATTTTCTCATTGATCTTATAGTTCTGGAATTTGGCTTCTTGGAGTTTTCAATTTGGGATCTCTTTCAGAATATATCCAGTGGATTTTTTTCTGTATCTAGTTTACCTTCTGGTTCTAGGGCTTCAGGGCAATTTCCCTTTATGAGTTCTTGGAAGATATTGTCCAAGATCTGTCTTCATCATGGCTTTCATATAGATTGATAATTCTTAGATTATCTCTCCTGGATTTGTTCTCCAAGTCAGTGTTTTTCCAATGAGATATTTTACATTTTTTTTTCCAATTTTTCATTCTTTAGGTTTTGTTTGACTGATTCTTGAGGCATCATAGTCTTTAGCTTCCAATTGACTGATTCTTATTTTCAGCAAATCAATTTCCTTCAATTAATATTTCAAGCTCCTTTTCCATATGTTAAGGTTTTTTTCTTAGAGAGTTCTTTTCTCCAGTTAGATTTTTCACCTCTTTACCAATTCCACAAATTTTACTTTTTAAGTACGTGTTTTATTCAGTATGTTTTTTTCTATTTTGGCAAGTGTAATTTTAAAATAATTAGTTCACCTTTTACCTCTCTAATTTGGCTCTTTTTTTGGAGGGCAATTAGGGTTAAGTGACTTGCCCAAGGTCACATAGCTAGTTTTGTGTTAAATGCTTGAGGCCGGATTTGAACTCAGATCCTCCTGACTCTATGGTTAGTGCTCAATTCACTGTGCCTCCTCATTGCCCCATCTAATTTGGCTTTTAAAATTATTTTTGAGTTCTTTCAAGGATGTTTTCTGGGCTTAAGACCAGTTCATATTCCTTTTTGAAGTTTCAGAATTGGGTATAGAGTCAATGCTGACCTCTTGTGAATTTGGTTCTTCTTGCTCACTATAAAAGGATTCAATTATTTTTGTTCTTGGAAATTGCTTCTTTCCCATTGTGATTGCCTATTTCCTGGTAATGAAGTGTGGCCTCTGGGAGCCCCCTTGACCTCTCCTTGAGTCCTTGATATATAGTCCCTAGGAAACCCTGTCCTCCTTGAAATCTAATTGAGTCATTCCATTTTTATGAAGCATTTGCATGAGGCCATAAGACTTACATTGTGGCTGGGCCCAGACCTCTGTTACTAGCCTAGCCCTCCATTGTACATCTACTTCCCACCCTTGAGCCTATCAAAATATCAATTCCCTCTTGACCTTGCCTAGCCCACCATTGTTTGTTAACTCCAGTTAGCCTCCATCAACTTCCCACCCTTAATCACTCATTTAGCTCATTAACTCAATCTGAAGACCCTCCCCCAATTCCTCCTCTAGACCACCCCTAGATTCTTCCCACAACCTTCTCTATATAAGATCCCATCTTCCCTCCATGTGGTGTGAGAGAACCATAGAATGATGTAGCAGAGACTTACTCTATGTCCAATAAAAGCACACTTTTAAGAAACTTTACTTTTCTTTGGCTGAGAACACTTGAGTTAAATCATTCAGCAGGTATTTTGGGGTCTCCAGAGCAACCCTAACCCTCTTTATGGTTAACCTCTTCAATGAACTTTAGAGTGGGTTTTTGCTTCTGGAGAATAGAGGGCTCCGAACCATACTTTTACGCTGTTTCCTTTGGGTGTCTTGAATAAGGCCAAGGCCAGTGTTTTTGGAGTTATGTCATGGTTACTCTGAAGCTCAAAGTGTAAGTGTGGGGGAGGGGTGGTCTGGCTGCTTCAGGATTCCACCTCCCAGGTCCTAGGCTGAAACTCAGGCAGGCTCAGATGCTAAAGCCTGGCAGCAAAGGTTTCTACTGGTTCCACTGTTTACATGAAGGCATAGCTGGTGTTTCTGGTGTTAGATCTTTCTGGCTACACCCCCTTAGTATTCAGTTTCTCCTGCTGGTCAGCTGAGATTGGGCTTGTTTGGACAGCTCTCACCCTTCATCTTAGCCTTGGCACAGCCACACCCATACCCTTTCTCTAAGATTCCCAAGCCTACCTAGTGTTGGGCTATGTCATGATTTTACCTGAGGCAATATTCTCTTGGTTTTCAGTGTCTTAGGGAAAAACTGGAGTGGCTAAGGTTTACTCTGCCATCTTGGCACCCTGATGCTCATATAGCTGATTTTTAAAAATTCATTCTATGGGTTAGTTGCCCCAGAATTAGCTGCTGCTGCCACAGGCCCTGTGCTTTGTTTTACCCACCTCTGACAGATTCCCCATACTGTGGTGAAAGGCCTGGGAATTGCCCCTGTGGTAGCTGAAACAGATTGCCTGGGCTTGCTCTGACTCCACTCTGGTAGGGTCTCAGGTCTGCCTCAATTTGTTTTTTAAAAGTGCTAAATTTTTAGATTTCCACATCCACATTTAGTTTCTTTCCTAGTTCCTTCATCTCTTTTTTTTTTCTTTTTGGAGAGGGCAATGCAGGACAATTGGGGTTAAGCAACTTGCAAGAGGTCAGAAAGCTACTGACTTCTCAATGTCTGAGGGTGGATTTAAACTAAGGTCCTCCTGATTCCAGGGCTGGTGCTCTATTCACTGTGCCAACTAGAAAACCACTTTCATTTCTTTTTTTCTACTTTTTAAAAAGTTTATCAGAATATTATTTTACCCCAGATACATTGAGAAAAATTTTTGCATTCATTTTTTACAAGATTTTGAGTAAAAAAATTCTCTCTCTCTCCTCTGAAAATGATAGGCAGTTTTATATAGTTTATACATATACTCTTATGTAAAAAAAAACAATAAAAATCAATAATATTCACAGTTGTAAAAGAAGAAACATGAAAAAGGGGAAAAGTGCGAAACAAATATCCATTAAAAATATGCTTTGAGGGGCGGAGTCAAGATGGTGGAGTAGAAACAGCACTTGGGGTATTCTCAACTGCTGGAGGTATTAGTTGGGTGGCCTCTGTGAAGCCTCCACATGCTCTGGCAAGCTGGACACACATCCCAAGCCCTCCACACCAGACTGCAATCCACATCCAGGGAGGTTAAAGCAGATGTGATTAACCCCCAAGACTGATCGCTGGATCCCCCTACAGTTCGCAGGCCAGGAGCTGAGGCTGCAACTGAAGCTGCAAAATGGCATCTGTGCTGAGTCTCCTCAGCTGCTTCTCTCCCACAGTAGAAGAAACTGACACTTTCCCAAATACTGGTCCCAAAGTCCATAGGGCACTAACGTCTCACTTTGTCCTAGGCATATCTGTGTTGATAATTCTGGAATTGCCACAGCTGCTGGTATTCTGGGGTCCCAGCTGTCCTGGGGCTAAAACCACCACTTAGGTGGGCCTGGGCACTATTCCCATAGCTGCTCTGTCAGCTCCCAAAGCGCTGTGCTGGCTGCTCCCTGCAGGGCTGCTGGGATGTCCTTAGGAGGAGGTTAGCTTCTCCGTGTCGTTCTGTGGGTGCTGGAGCTCCAGAAGTTGTTCAGAGACCCTTTTTACATGATTTTGAAGTGGCATGGGATAGAGCACCTTGGAAGTGCTCTTTCCCCCCCAGGATTATTTTTTTTTTTTAATCCACTATGCTATCCTCCTCTTTTTTATGGGAGAGTTCATCCCTTTCACATTCACAGTTATGATTACTATCTATATCTTTCCCTCTATCCTATTACTCCCATCTTTATGCCCTTATTTTCCGATTCTCCTTTTCCCTCATGAAGAAGTTTCCTTTTTGGGGCAGCTAGGTGGCACAATGAGTAGAAGTCAGGCCCTGGAGTCAGAAGAACCTGAATTCGGATCTGGCCTCAGACACTTAAAGCACACAAAAATAAAAACCTAGCTGTGTGGCCTTGGGCAAGTTACTTAACCCCAATTGCCCTCAAAAAAAGGTAAAGAACTTTTCTTTTGACTGCTGCCTCCCTCAGTAGTCCCTCCTTATCAGCCCCCTACATTTTTCTACGCTTCCCCTTTACTCTTTCTTCCCTCCCTCTACCCCTTTTCCTTTTTCTCAGTCCTTCCTACCTTCCTATTGCCTCTAGGGTACAATGGATTTTTATACTTAATGTAGTATGTTATTTCTTCCTTGAACCAAGATTGACAAGAATAGATCTCATTCAATGTTCCTCTCCCTCCCCTCTTTCCCTCTATTATGATAGATTTTATGTCTCTATGGGAGAGTCCTATACTTAACTGTTTATGTTCTTCCTTCCTTACAACAGTGCCAATGAGGGTGAAGCTCATATAACTTTCATTTCCCTCCCTTCTTTTCCTCTACTATAATGTTTTTTTTCCACTCTGCATGGCATAATTTACCCTTTTCTGCTTGGTTCTCTCCTCTTCTTCCATTGCAATCCCTTTGCAGCCCTTAATAAGGTTTTTTATCATCCTTTTGTGTAATTTATACCTACACCCACAATTTTCTATATCCTTTTTAGAAGTTGCAAGTTCTCAACATTAATAGGTATCAGCTTCCCATATAAGGATGTAAAAAGTTTGCTCTTATTAAATAACAAGTTATGTGTGTGTGTGTGTGTGTGTGTGTGTGTGTGTGTGTGTGTTTTCCCTATTTACATTTCTATGTCTCTCTTGAGTCTTGTAATTGGAGGTTGAAATTTACACTGAGCTTTGGTTTTTTCATCAGGAAGATCTGGAAGTCCATTATATCATTTAATGACCATCTCCTTGCCTGTAAGATTATGCTCAGTTTCCCCGGATAGCTGATCTTTCTTGTAACCCAAGCTCTTTTGTCTTGCAAAATATCACATTCCTGTCCCTCTGCTCTTTTAATATAGAAGCTGCCAGATCCCTTTTGATTCTCATTGTAGTTCTTCCATATTTGAATTGCTTATTTATGGCTGCTTGCAGTACTTTCTCCTTTACCTGATAGTTCTGGAATTTGGCTACAACATTTCTCAGACTTTTCAATTTTGTATCTCTTTCAGGAGGTGTCTGGTAGATTCTCTCGATTTCTATTTTACCCTTTGGTTCTACGATCTCATGGTAATTTTCTTTCATGAGCTCTTGGAAGATGTTGTCAAGGCTCATTTTTTCATCATGAATTTTTGGAAAACCAATAATTTTCAGATTATCTCTCCTGATCTGTTTTCCATGCCAGCTATTTTCCCATGGATATATATTACCTTTTTTTCTAATTTTTCATTCTTCATGTTTTGTTTGACTCATTCTTGGTGCCTCATAGAGTCATTTGTTTCAATTTGGTTGATTCTAATTTTTATTGAATTACTTTCCTCAGTTACTTTTTGAAGGTTCTTTTACATATATTCAGATTTCATTTTTAGTTCACACATTTTTATTGTTAAGTAGCTGTTTTCTTCATTGTAATGTATTTCTAATTATGCAATCTTGATTTTAAAGCATTATTCATTTTATCTTCTACCTCTATAATATGGTTTTCAAAGTTCTTTTTTACCTCATATAAGAATATTTTCTGTGCTTGAAAACAGTTCATATTCCCAGTTGAGCATTCTGTCGTGGGTGTGGAGCCAATGCTGTGTCCTTCTGGATATGGTTCCTCCAGCTCACAATAATAGGATTCTGGACTATTTGTCTTTTACCCATTTTGAGACAGCACCTTTGACACACCCCTCCTCTAGGTTTCCTAAGTCTTTACTGTTTAAAATTTTGCTCTGGGGCAATATTTTCTGTGTTTTCAAGGTTGGTGAATGGGTATTGGAGCAGCCAGGGTTCACTCTGCCATCCTGGTCCCTGGACGTTCAGATAGGTGCTTTTTTTTTTAATTTCCAGGTTGTGAATTGGTAGTCTAAGGAGTAGCTGCTACCACTGCCACAGGCCTTGAATTTTTATTTTACCCAGCCCAGACAGATCCCAGCCCTGCTGTGATAGGCCTGGAAATGGCCCTTGAATTTGGTGGATCAACTTGCCTCCCCATTGATCAAGCCTTGTCTGGGCCTCCACACACCATATTGTGTAGGTCTCTGCGCACCATATACTCACGTTGTTGTCTGGGCCTTGTTGAAGGGCCATCTTCCCCTGAACCCATCATTGTCATCCAGGCCTTGCCCCATTCTTTCCATTTTTGATACTGGTAATTTGGTTTTCTTCTTTTTTTTTTTTACCAAAATGATTAAAGTTCTATCAATTTCATTGTTTTTTTTTATTTTTCATAAAAGAAACTTTTAGTTTTATTTATCAATTCAATAATTTTCTTAATTTTGATTTCATTAATCTTTTCTTTGGTTTTCAGTAATTTTTTTGCTTTTTTTTTTTGGAGGGCAAATGGTGTTAAGTAACTTGCCCAAGGTCACATGGCTAGGTTTTTGTTTGTGTATGTGTTAAGTGTCTGAGACTGGATCCGAACTCAGTACTTCTGACTCCACAGCTCTACTCACTGTGCCACCTAGCCGTTCCCAGTATTTCTTATTTAGTATTTAATTGGGCGCTTATAATTTTTTAATTTTTCTCTCTTTTTTAGCTGAATGTCCAGTTCATTGATCTCCATTTTCTCTATTTTATTTATGTATGCATTCAAATTTCACCTAAGAACTGTTTTCTTTGCATCCCATAAATTTTGGTATGTGGTCTCATTATTCTCATACTCTTGAATGAAGCTACTGCTTACTTCTGTGATTCCTTACTTGACCTTCTCATTCTTTAGGATTAAGGTATTTAAATTCCAATTAGATTTTATTCTATCTTCCCATGGCCTTTTATTACGTAGAATTTTTATTACATCATGGTCTGAAAAAGATGCATTTAACATTTCTGCCCTGGATTGTGAATTTTTTATTCCCCTCATACTATGGCAGTTTTTGAGTATGTGCCATGTAACAATGAAAGGAATGTATATTCCTTTGTACCCCCATTCAATTTTTTGCAGAGGTCCATCATATCTAGTTTCTCTAAAATTCCATTTACCTCCTTATTTTCTTTCTTGTTTATTTTATGGTTTGATTTATTAAGTTCAGACAGAAGGAGACTGAGGGCCCCCACTCGTATAGCTTTGCTCTGTATTTCTTCCTCTAATTCCCTTAACTTCTGCTCTAGGAATTTGGATGCTATACCACTTGGTGCATATATGTTAATAGTGCTTCATTGTCAATGGTGCCTTTTAGCAGGATATATTTTCCTTCCTTAACTCTTTTAACTAGATCTAACTTGTGCTTGTTTTATCGGAGATAAGGATTCCTAGCCCTACTTCTTTTTTTCTTTAACTGTAGCATACTATTTTCTACTCCAGTCTTTTACCTTTACCCTGTATGTATATCCCTATTTCAAATGTGTTTCTTGTAGATAGCATATTGTAGGATTCTGATTTTTAATCCATTCTATTATCTGCCTCTATTTTATCAGAGATTTCATCCTATTTATGTTCACAATTATGATTACTATCTGTATCTTTCCCCCCATTCCTTTCTCCCACAATATTATGCTTTTATTTCTCCCTTATCTCTTGTCCTCTTTAAGAGTTTTCCTTTTGACCACTGCCTCTCTCAGTATCCCTTCTTTAGCAAGTCCTCTCTTTCCCTACCCACCCCCCTTACTACTTATTTCCTACCTGCTATCCACTCCACTTTTGTTTAGTTCTTTCCATTCTTACTGCCTGTTAAGGTGTGATAGATTTTTTATACTTAATGAAGTATGTTATTTTCTCCTTAAACCAAAACTGATGAGAATAAATCTCATACAAGACTCTTCTTCTTCCTTTCTTTCCCTCTATTAAAATAAGTTTTACTTCTCCTCTCAATAAAATCATATACTTAACTAATTATATTATTTCCCCCTTGAACCAAAACTGATGAGAAAGTAGCTAAAATAATAATCTTTGACCTCTTTTATTTTACTTTACTATAATATGTTTTTGTCCTCTTCAAGCATCATAATTCACATGTTTCTGCCTCTTCATTTCCTTTTCTCCCATTATACTTCACACAGCTTAATATGTTTTTTATAATAACTCAAGTTAATTTATAACCACACCCTCTGTGTATATCCCTTTTAAATGTTCCTATAATAATACAGTTCTCAATATTGACAGGTATCAGCTTCCCATATAGGGATGGAAATAGTTTGTTCTCATTAAATAACAAGTAGTGTGTGTGTGTGTGTGTGTGTGTGTGTGTGTGTGTGTGTGCATGTGTGCATGTGCATGTGTGTGTGTGTGTTTTCCTGTTTACCTTCTTATGTCTCTCTTGATTCCTTTTTATATTTATTTTTTATTATTTTTTTTAAACAAATGCTTTATTAACTTCTGTTTTACATCATTCATTTCTGCCAGATTTTGAGTTACAATCATTTTCCCCCCATTATTCCCCTGCCCAACCTCCCAGAATAGTAGTCCCACAAGATATCGCTTCCTCCAATCTGCTCTCTCCCATACCTTCTCCCATATCCCCATCGACTTTTCCATTAGAGGAAGGTGAATCTTTGTGTCCCAATGCCTGCACATCTTATCTCCCTATTACAAGCTAAAGAGTATTAATGATAGTATTTATATATATTTGAAACATTTAATGTTACGACCTCGAATTACAGATCCATTTCCTTCCTCCCTTGTCACCCATTCCTTCTTGGGAGATAAGTAATTCAGTATATGTTGTACATGTCTAGCTATGCAAAACATTATCATAGTAGATATATTGTACAAGGCTGCTTATAATTCCCTCCCACTCATCCCACCCACCACCTGGTCCATTCCCTACATGATCCTGTCCCTCTTCTATAGTAGGTACTTCCAACATCCTCTCACCCCAAGGATGCCCTCCCATCCATCATCCCTCCTCTCATCCCCCTTCCCCCTATCCTGCTGCAGGTTGAGATATCCCATTTAGTATGCATGTCATTTTCTCCCTGAACCAAATTCAATGTGAATGTGGTTTTGCCTTTTTAGCCTTCCTTATTCTCCCCCTCCTTTGCAACCCCTTCCCCTTGCTTCTTCTACATGGGATAGTTTACCCTACCCTGTCTCTCCCCATCTCCTCTTGCCACTTTCCTCTCTCACCTCATACGTTCATCCCTTGAGTATTCTCCCTTCCCAACAAATTCAACCTATGCCCTCTATCCATATACAACTGTAATCATATACACACACATTCACATATGTATTCATATGACCACACCCCCTTCTTCCATTATTTTCATAGTGAGAAAGATATCATCACTCACAGTTATTGCTTTTCCATATAGGAATGTACATAGTTCAACTTTGATAAGTTCCTTTTGATTTCTTTTCCCTGATTACCTTCTCAGGCATCTCTTCCTTCTTGTGTCTGGATGTCAAATTTTCTATTCAATTCTGGTTTTTTCCTCAAGAATGCTTGAAAGTCCTCTATTCCACCGAATGACCATATTTTCCCCTGAAACAAAATACTCAGTTTTGCTGGGTAGGTGACCCTTGGGGTCATTCCCAGTTCTTTTGCCCTCTGGAATATCATATTCCATGCCCTTTGATCCCTTAGTGTAGAAGCTGCCGGGTCCTGGGCTATTATGATTGTGTTTCCACAATATTGAAATTGTTTCTTCCTGGCTGCTTGTAGTATTTTCTCCTTGATCTATGGATTCTGGAACCTGGCTATAATATTCCTGGGAGTTTTCTTTTTGGGATCTTTTTCAGGAGGTGATCAGTGGATTCTTTCAACCACTGATTTGCCCTCTGGATCTAAAACATCAGGGCAGTTTTCCTTGAGAATTTCTTGAAGGGTGATTTCTAGGTTCTTTCCTTGATCATGGCTTTCAGGTAGTCCAATAATTTTTAAATTGTCTCTCCTGGATCTATTTTCCAGGTCAGTGGTTTTTCCCATGAGATATTTCACATTGCCTTCTAATCTTTCATTTGTTTGGGTCTGCTTAACAGCATCTTGATTTCTCATAAAGTCATTAGCTTCCATTTGCTCCAGTCTAACTCTGAAGGAATGAATCTCCTCAGTGAACTTTTGAGATTCTTTTTCCATCTGGCAAATTCGACTTTTTAAGGCATTCTTCTCCTCATTGACCTTTTGGGCCTCCTTTGCCATTTGAGTTAGTCTATTTTTTAAGGTGTTGTTTTCCTCAGTCAGGCTGTTGACCCTCATTTCATACTTTTCCTGCATCCTTCTCATTTCTCTTTCCAATTTTTCCTCCACTTCTCTTATTTGATTTTAAAGTCCTTCTTAAGGTCCTCTATGGCCTGCAACCCGCTCATGTTTTCCCCTGGGGCTTTTGGAGCTGGACTTCTGACCTCACAGTCCTTTTCCCACTCTATGCCCCCAAAATAGGAGTCTAGGGTTGCATTTTTCTATTTCCTTTGCCTTGGCATGTTGCCACTTGATTACTTGACTTTTGGGCTTGTTGCCACATTATGGCTTTAAGGCCAGATAGAGGAATTTTCATCCCAAACGTGTGGGGGGCAACTTCCGTTTCTGGCAAGCTGTAAACCCACCCACAACTTCCACCCTAGATCACAATCCAGATCCAGGGAGGTTAAAGCAAGAGCGATTACCCCCCAACACTGATCGCTGCCTCTCCCTACAATTAATTGCAGGCTGGGAGCTGGAGCTGCCTCTGAAAACTACAAAATGGTGTGTCTCCTCAGCGGCTTCTAGCCCCCAGGGGAGGGAGCCGACGCATTCCCTAAATACTGGACCCAAAGTCCATAGGACACTAACCTCTTACTTTGTCCTAGGCATGTCTATGTTGATAATTCTGGAGTTGCCACAGCTCCTGGTGTTCTGGGGTTCCCCCAGCTGGCTGCTGGCCCTGCTGCCCTGGGGCTAAAACCTCAGCTCACACGGACCTGGGCTCTGCTCGGCTCGGCTTCCCATGCTCTGTGTGCTGTGTGCTGCCAGGTCCCAGACCACTGTGCTGGTCCTTCCTGCAGGGCTGCTGGGCTGTCCTCAGTGGGAGGTTAGCTTCTCTGTGTCGTTCTGTGGGTGCTGGGGCTCCAGAAGTTGTTCAGAGTCCCCTTTTACATAGTTTGGGGGGAATCTGGGGGCTGAGTGGCATGGACGAGCTGTTTCTACCCCGGCATCTTGGCTCCGCCATCAGTGAATTTTTGAAATTACTTTCCCATATGTTCAGATTTTATTTTAAGTAGTTATTTGCTCCAGTTATATTTTGAACGTCTTTTCCCATTTCACAAATTTTACCTTTTAAAGAGTTAATTTCTTCAGTAGATTTTTTTTTCTATTTTTACAATTGTAATTTAAAAAATATTGGTAAGGGGAGCAGCTAGGTGGTACAATTGATAGATCAGTGGCCCTAGATTCAGGAGTACCTGAGTTCAAATCTGGCCTCAGACACTTAGTCCTTATTAGCCTTGTGACCTGGGGATAACTACAACCTCAATTTCCCCTCCAAAAAGCAAAAAAAAATTGATAAATTTGTTTTCTACTCTGATTTCGCTTTTAAAATTATTCTTCAGCTCTTCCAAGAATGCTTTTTGGGCTTGAGTCCAGTTCATATTCCATTTTAAGGTCTCAGGTGTGGGTATAGACTCAATATTGCCCTCTCAATTTGGTTCTTCTTGCTCACTATAATAGTATTCAATCATTTTTGTTTTGCTATCTTACTTGTTCCCATTATAAATATCTATTTCCTTTCTTTTAAATAGAATTCCTGTTTCTCGGGTACAGAGGGCTCTGACCCTTGTTTCTTATGCTGGTAGCTAGGGAACTTGTTATGGGCTTTTTGGATTGTGGCCTCTGGGTGTCTTCTGAGGCCAAGGCCAGGACTTTCTGGGTTTCTCAATGTTTATACTGAAATTCACAGTGTGAAGTATGGGAGAAGAGTGGTCTAAACCATTCAGGATTCTGCATTTCTGCACCTGGGCTAGAGCTCAGGCAAGCTAAATTGCTGTTATACCAGGGCCATGTTGGTGTTGCCCCTGGTTGTGTGAAGGCACACCTAGGGTTCAGGTGTTAGTGGTAGCTATCTCTATTTCCTTCAGTTTCATGACCTCCTGCAAGTCAACTGAGAAGGGGCTTGTTGGTATGTCTCCCGTCCTTTCCTTTAACTCTGGCATAGTCACATCCACACCATTCCTCTAGGACTGCCAAGGCAGCTTCTGGTTAAACTATTTCAAGATTTTACCCCAGGAAAATATTCTCTAGGTTTTCAGCATCAGAGAAGGGGATTAGAGCAGTTAATGTTTGTTCCACTATCTTGGCTCCCAGAAGTTCAGGTAGGTTATTTTTAAACATTCAAGTTGTGGGTTGATAGCCCAAGGAATAGCTGCTATCACTTCCTCAGACCCTGCCCTAGCCTCTTACCCAGCCCCAGCAAATCCCCTGTCCTGTGGTGACAGGTCTGGGAATCACCCCTGCATTGGATTTTTCAGCTCACATAGGCTTGCTCCAGTTCTGTGCTGGTGCAGCCCCTGTTCTTTGTCTGCATCCATGCTCTGCCTGTGTCTGCCTCTATTTCTTAAATTATTAAAAATATGGAAGACTTTCATGTGGCTATTGATAACTTGGATTTCATCTGCCTATTCATATGCTTTTACTATTTATCTATTTATGAATTCCTCTTAATATGTATATAGGTATAGTTTGATATAACTTACTTAAGATACATATAATTTACATATATTATGTAACTATTATATATGATTCACATATGTATATGTGCATATGTGTGTATATATGTATAAGTCATTCTATGTTCTGTGTGTGTGTGTGTGTGTGTGTGTGTGTGTGTGTGTGTGTGTGTAGGTGTACTGGTTCCTAATGTATCTTGGAAATAAGACCCTTATCATGAAATCTTCCAAAAAATTTTCCCTCATATATCTGTTTCCCACCTAATCTTAACTATTATATTTTTGTTCTTACAGTCTGATTCTGTACTGTATGGAAAACTTTGATTACATAAACTTTAAATTTGAATATTGTAATTTTAAAGTTCTTACACCCACACATGATTTCTGTTAAAGATCTTGGTCTTTTCTTCCATCAGTGACAAAAGTGAGAGAGATTGATAAGAGGTAAAGTATGTTTAGGGAAGGATTAGGAAGGAAATCTAAAGTCTTAGAGGTGATCTTGTAGAGAGCTGTAAAAGGAAAGAAAGGGTAAACATTTTTTCAAATCTTTCTTCATTTCTTCTAGACATTCTAGTTTAATTTGTAACTAAGCTTTTAGTTAAGATTTTAAATGCATGAGCTTTTTTGGAGTTATTTTCCTCTTTGGTGTTTTTGACTTGGGCATCTTTATAATCCCAATACTTCTTTATTATTCTTGTTTGTTTTAGTTAGTCATGTCTCCTATCTTTCTCCCCAGATTTTGAAAAGTATAAGACAATTTGGGGCCTTGAAAATACTGACAGAATTGTAGTGGTCTTCTTTGATCTTGCTCCATCTTATCTTCTGCCCTGCCACTATGTTCTTTAAGTATTTAGCACTGTGTTCTTTTTTTTTTTTTTTTTTAGAGGGCAATTGTGGTTAAGTAACTTGCCCAAGGTCACATGGCTAGGTTTTTGTTTGTGTGTGTGTTAAGTGTCTGAGGCCGGATCCGAACTCAGGCCCTTCTGACTCCTTGGCCGACGCTCTACTCACTGCACCACCTAGCCGCCCCTAGCACTGTGTTCTTTAAGGCCCACAAGGATGGCTGAAGCTAAGCACCTGTAGATATTTTTACAGGTCTTATATGAGTTGATGACATTCATATTTGATTAAGGTTTTTCTGCACTTTCAAATCTCTAGATACAAATTAATATCTAAGCACCATAGCAGCAGATTTGTCCTTAGATGATAGTCCATTGGACAGTATTTGACATCACTGCTTGTCAATTAGATAAAAGGCTTAGGAAAATGATATTCTGTTAATATAGTCCTATTTTGGGACTGAAGACAAATTTTCAAAAGTTTAGAAAGTCTTACTGGTATAGTAATACTATATTCTTGACAGCCGACTGGCTGGGTCTGTGTCTGAGTTCATGCTCTGCTATTAGTAAAATTGAGATTTCAAAGTTGCTGGTATAGAAAATTTAGGGGGCAATAAAAGCTTAGATACTTAGGAACTGACTGTTCAGTACACTGGTGACTCAATCCATTATCTCAGTCCCTCTGTGGGATCCTATACTACTGATCTGGACCTAAGTCTAAATATATGACCATCTCTGGGAAGCTCGAGGCTTCTAAACCTGCCACATTTAGAAACAGCAAGGATGTTTCGTAAATTCTCCACTATGAATCCTGGCACTGTTACTACAGCCCAAGCATGTTTTTTTTTTTTTTAATTAGCTCTACACTCATGCTTTTTTGGAATGTTAGAGACAGAATTCATATTTCACATCTCTCTAAGAAACCCCCATGTTTTTGGATTGTGCTCTGGGGAAAGAATGATATCCTATTCCATTGAAGGTATTCTGCTAACTTCCCCTTGGACTGATGTGATTTGGTTCTGCAAAGATGTTCCACTCCTTTGATAGTTTTCTTAAACCTTTACTGGAGGAGTTAGGGGGTTAGGATGCATTACTCATTTGTGTTCTGGCTCTTGTCTTTCTCTGTCTCTGTCTCTCTCTGTCTCTATCTCTCTCTGTTTCTGTCTCTCTCTCAGTTTCTTTGTCTCTCTGTGTCTCTCTCTGTCTCTATCTCTGCCTCTGCCTCTCTGTCTCTCTCTCTCTCTTTGTCTCTCTCTCTGTCTCTCTCTGTCTCTCTCTCTCTGTCTCTCTCTCTCTGTCTCTCTGTCTGTCTGTCTCTCTCTCTGTCTCTCTCTCTCTGTCTCTCTCTCTCTCTCTCTCTCTCTCTCTCTCTCTATATATATATATATATATATATATATTTAGGATCTTATATATGTATATATATATATGTGTGTGTGTATATATATATATTCACACACACATATGCATACACATACATACACAGACACAAAATTTTCAAATCTATATGTAAGGGTGTGGGTTTTATTGAGGAAATTAATCAATTACCATCCCAATTAAATTAACTGAAAAAATTCAGAAGCACTGATACATTTTATCATGTGAAACTCCCTTTATTGGGGCGGCTAGGTGGCACAGTGAATAGAGCACTCAGGAGGACCTGATTTCAAATCCAGCCTCAGACTCTTGACACAATTACTAGCTGTGTGACTTTGGGAACGTCACTTAACCCCAATTGCCCTCCAAAAAAAGAAAAGAAAAGAAACTGCCTCTATTAAATCAGTCAGTCCATCAAAGACAAGAAACTAAATTATACCTTGCTACACTCTACAGGCAACATAGTTAGTGCAGTGGATAGAGTGCCAGGTCTAGAGTCAAGAAGACCTGGGTTCAGTTCTGATCTCAGAAGATTACTATACTTGGGAAGGCATTTAACCTTGTTTGTCGCAGTTTCCTCATGTGTATAATAAGCTGGGGAAGGAAATGGCAAACCATTCTAGTATCTTTGTCAAGAAAACCCCAAAAGAGGTCATGGAGTATTGGAAACAGCTGAAACAAATGAACAATAATGTAGGGTTACTTTAAAAATTCAATCCACTTTGGAACGTATCCTTCATGTGACAGCCAATTGAGTGGAAGGAATAGTTCCAATCAAATCTCTAAGAGAAGAAAAGATTGGAGTCCAGGTTTCCCTCCTCTTCCCACTGCCCTTAAGAAGAGAATGACTTTGTAAGAGGTTTGGTGTATTTGGATGTCTCACCAGCAACCTAATGTACCCTAGAAACAGGTTTTCATTAATATCTAAGGATAAACTATACAGAGTGAGGAATGTTAGCTTGAAGACTGTACAAGTGACCTGCCTATAGTTATGCAATACCTAAAGTGGAACATCTTGAGCAATCCAACTAGAAAATTTTGAAGATCTGTGAATTACTGCCTTTGTCACATGTGCTCAAAATTTGAACACACTTTAATCTGAAGTCTTAATTTATTGGCAGTACAAGCTTTAGGGCAGAGGAGGTATTATATCACAGTTCTTATTATACACATTAGAAAAAATAAAACTTTGTTGGACTGACTCAAGATGGCAGAGTAGAAATAGGACTTCTGCAGGACTCTGGCTTCCACCTCCCCTAATCATGTAAAAGGTGACTCTAGAAAAAACTTTGGAGCTACAGAACCCACAAAAAGACACAGAGAAGCTAACTTCCCACTGAATACAGCCCATCAGGCCAGCAGGAAGAGGCCAGCACAGCCCTCTGGGAGCTGATCCTAGCCTATTTCCACACTGGCTGGAGGGCCTACATATCACCAGCAGCTATGGCAGTTTCCAGAATTATCAACACATAGATACTAAGGACAAAGTGAGAGGTTAGTGCAGTGTGGACTTTGGGCCCTGAGAATTTTGGAGTGCTCTCCAGCCTTTGCCCCTGGGGTGAGACATGGCTGAAGCATTGTGGCCATGCAGCCACTACCTTGTAGCTACTTCAGAGCTCTTTGTCTGCAGATTATAGGGGGACCAAGCGACCAGTCTGAGGGGTAATTGCTGTTGCTTAAACCTGCTTGGATCTGGATTGCTGTCTAGGGCGGAGGTCCTGGGGTGCATGGGCAGTCTGCCAAAGCATGTGGAGGCTACAGAGAGGGCACCCAACTAAAACTTCTAGCAGCTGCAATATCCCCAATGTTTCAGATAAAACACCCCTCCCTGGTTGCAGAGTACTACTGTGGCAAAAGGCTCAAAAGTCAAGTAATTGAGTGGCAACATGAGCAAGCAAAGGAAGCAAAGGAAACAGAGCATTCTGACATTAGACTTCTATTTTGGGGACATAAAGGATTAAAACATGGAGGAGAAGGAAGACAGCAATGTCAGAAATCCTGCACCAAAAGCTTCCAAGAAAAATACCATCTGGTCACAGGCCACAGAGGAGCTTAAAAAGGATTTTGAAAACCAAAAAAGAGAAGTGGAACAAACATTGGGAAGAGAAATGGGAACCATTCAAGAAAATTATGAAATAATAGTCAACAACCTGACTGAAGAAAACAACACCCTAAAAAACAGAGTAACTCAGGTGGCAAAAGAGGCTCAAAAAAGCAATGAGGAGAAGAATATATGTATACACACATATGTCTATATAGGAGAGTATATGAGTTTATGAATACATATGTGAGTGTGTTCATATATGTGTGCAGGTATACATAGACAGAGGGCACAGGACCAGTTGAATAGGAAGGGATGGTACCTAAAAGGTGAAAATTAAGAGGTGAGAAATGGAAATTATGAGAAGAGATGGGGACAGGCAGAATGAGGCAAATTATCTCATACAGAAGGAGCAAGTAAAAACTGTTACAATGGAGGGGAAGGACAGGAAAGTAAAAGGGAATGAGTCAACCTTATTCTCATTGAATTTAGCTTAGGGAGGGAATGACATACACACTAAATTGGGTATCACCCTACAGAAGAGTAGAGGGGATGGGGATGAAAAATGGGATGATGGAAGAGAGGTCAGGCTGGGGGCGGGGGAAGGGAAGTTGGTAGCACCCACTTTTGAAAAGGGACAGGCTCAAAGTAGAGAATAGAACAAGTGGAGGGTGGGATAGGATGGAGGAAAATATAGTCAATCTTTCACAATATAGCCATTATGGAAATGTTTTGAATAGCTGCACATGTGTAACCTATATTGAATTGTCTATCTTCCAAGTGAGGGTGGGTGACGAGGGCGCAAGGGAAAGAATCTGGAATTCAATGTTCTAAAATTAAATGTTTAAAATATATATACACATTATTGTTATTATTATTTTTTTACATGTAACTTGAAAATGATATATACAGGCAATGGGGTAGGGAAATCCACTGTGCTAGGGGGAGGCTAGGTGGTGCAGTGAGTAGAGCACCGGCCCTGGAGTCAGAAGGGCCTGAGTTCGGATCCGGCCTCAGACACTTAATGCACACACAAACAAAATCCTAGCCATGTGACCCTGAGCAAGTTACTTAACCCCAATTGCCCTCCAAAAAGGCAAAAAAAAAAAATCCACTGTGCTGTACTGGAAAGTCAGAGGGGGAATGGGGAAAGATATGGGAGAAAGCAGATTAGGGGACAGGATATTCAGTGGGATTGCTGTTTTGGGGTGGTGAGTAGGGAAAAATGGGGAGAAAATTTGTAACTTCAAATCTTGTGGAAATGAATGATGTAAACTAAAAATAAAAAGGGAGACAAAATAAAGAAGGATAAAAAGAAAAATACCATTCTCTAAAACCTAATTATCTGGTTGACCAATTGGTATTAAAGAATAATCATTGGGGTGGAGAGAGGGAGAATTAATAGCCAACATATTTTGACCCAACCTCCAACTATGATTTGAAATGGGAAAGGCAACCCTAAAGCATGTGCTACACAGATTTTTCTAAAGATAGATTTGCAATCTTCTAGTAATGTTATTGAATTTTAAATGTAGTCTTTCTGGTTATGTCCACTTGAAATATAAAAAAAAAAAGTTTACATCAATGTAAATCTGACCAGTACTCACAAAGTTAACTGCAATCCATGATAACTATTTGGAATATAACTACATTTATTTATAAATATATTTTAAATGTTATTTACTATATTGTCAAATTTAAAGTCTATATTTACTAGATGAAAGAGAAGACAGAAGACTTTCATATAAAAATTTAATGTTTAAACACTGATTAAAAAAAAGTAGAAATAAAAAAAAAATCAAACGTTTTAAACCAGGCTTTGTTTCAATTCAATTTTACAAGTAATTACTTTCCAAGTCATTCTCACCCCATTAGTTGCTAATGTAAATCAATGTTGTTTTCTTTCTAAAAACAAAAGACTACTTAATCTATTGTTTGTTCACAGAATAATATATTTGGCCAGGGACTAATTTGCAACCTGAGACCTGATTTCACATTCCATGAACCAGAATCTTTCAGTCTTTCATAATTCCCCATTCACTACAATGTAGGCTAAGAATATGCCTCCTTTGCAAAACAAAAACAAAAACAAACAAAAAAAAAACTAAAAACAAACAAACAAAAAAAAACTTTCTGGTATAATCAATAGTTTCCATTTTTTAACCCTGCAGGTTAATTCTGAGATTCACTTGATTATGTGGCTGTATTACACAGCTCATAGCATCTACCAATTCCAAGTGGAAACTATAGCAGTGTGTCTGTCTGTGTGTCTGTGCATGCACACACATGCATGCACATGTGCAACACATTAGCTGGTGAAGGTATCTTTTATACTCTCTTTTTATACTCTATACTTTTTATAATCTCTTTTCATTTTTTGGCCAAACTTCCATTATACTGATATTTTAGTGAATTGCCCTGTTTTGGAAATAGTTCCTCCAAAATTTTACTGATATTCAACCTAGATTTCTTCCTCTATATTTCCATCAGGTGTTATCACATTGGTGTTTGTTTAACTGTTTTTGAAATATATAATTGCATAGTAAGTGGCTAGTGGAGTGGAGTGAAGTTAATTCGATTACACTTAAGTAGAAGAAAAGGAAAATAAACATATGCCTTGGTATATCTGTAAGGTTTATGGTATTCATAATAAGAGACGATATACCTTAAAGAAAAGAGTGTAAGATATATAGTTAGTAAAGATGGGCATTTACATACTTCCTTTAACATCTGAGTGTTATGAGCTATTTAGTTAAATTCAATTTCCCCATTGGTAAAATGAAGAAAGGATTTTTAAGAATATGAATGCTTTAAAAATCTCGAGTATCTTAGCTAAAAGTAGACAAATGTGTATGCATAATATTAGGACATGGTATCAACTAAGAATGATTGATTAAAGTTTTGCTTACCCTACTATATAGCTCTATGATTTGAGAAGCCCTTTACAGATGTGCCTTCATTTAATAATCACACCAAGTCCATGTGATAGGCATTAAATTTTTCTTCAGGAAATGGAAATGAGGAAGGAACATAAGAATATAAGAAGGATCTCTATTTCTATTTCTAACATACATGAGAGAAGAGAGCAAGAAGGACATGCACCAAATTTTTTTTTTAAGGTAAGAGAAGAGCTATGACAAGAATTAATGTTTATTTCTTTGTTTTTGTATCATTTCCATAAATGATAATGTGGCATTTAATTCTGTGCACCAGCATTTGTTATAAACAACACTAATAATTCTAAAAGTAGCATCAAGTCTTACACATGGCAATGGAAAACTTCAAATGTGTTAAGCTCCTCTTTATCACTGAAATGAGATTCACAACGTCAGTAGTGAAATTGCTCATCAAATTGAATAATAATATACTTATTTAATAAAAATAAAAACAAATAAACAAAAAGAAACCTCAAGGCTCTGAGTAGCTCTCAAAAGAAATCAATCATTTAAATACTTGAATCAGGGGAGCGGAGCCAAGAAGGTGGAAAGGAAGCAGTAACCTCGATGAGCTCCTTGGTCACTAAGTCTCAAAGGGTGATTCTGAGCAGATTCCAGAGTGACGGAGCCCACTGGAAGACAGAGAGTGGCACAGTCCAGCCAAGGATGTTGCCCAGTGTGTCTGGACAGGTCAAGCACAGAGCATATGGGGTCTGCACAGCTCGGACCTAAGAACAGACAAGCAGACTACACCAGAGAGAGAAAAAGCCCCAGCCTGCAGACTTACCAAGGACGAATAGCAGTCATCTCGAAGAGGGAAAGGATCACTGGAGCCAGGTAGGAGAGTCGGGCCCCCAGTGGATAGAGTGGTTTCTCCAGCCTGCATTCCGCCCCCAACCTGGAAGTTTAGAAACTGCCTGCCTGTATAATACAGAGGCTGGAATGGCAAAGTAAATTGTAGCTGCTCAGATCCTCCCATCCCTCTTTCATGAAGCAGAAAACCCAAAGATAAGTCTCCCACCCAGATTGAAATCCCAAGTTAATGGAAATAGCCTCAGGCTGGAGAGTCTCCAAGAAGGGGTGTAACTGAGACAGCCAGGAGTCTGAAGAGAAGAGAGGGAGGGGTCCCAACAAGCCCCACCTCACCACACCAACAAAAGCCTACTTATAGAGGCAGAAATCTGGTCAGACTCACCCCCACCTACACATCTATATTCCTCACTGATTTCCCTGACTTAGCCATAAACTAGCCACCCAGAGGTATTCAAAGTCAAGGATCAGGCCCTAAACTCATAGCCTGAGAAACTAAGAAACAGGAAGTCACATTGGGAAGGAAGGAAGCTCCAAAGGAGAAGGGGAAGGCAAGAAAGTCTATTCGAGCCTACTATGTAGGGGAAGAACAACTAAATACACAGGACAATATAAACTCTCTACCCACACCTGAGACCACAGAAGGAAACATGATCTGGTCTCAAGCCCAAATAGCATTCCTGGAGGAGCGGAAGAAAAATTTTAAAGACCAAATCAGGGAAGCAGTGACCAACTTGGAAAAAAGTCTCAGTGAAGAAAACAAATCCTTAAAAAGTAAAATTAGTGAAGTAATTGGAGAAAATACCTCGCTAAAAAAAGGAACTTCAAAAACTAACTGAAGACCATAATTCGATAAAAATTAGATACAATCAAACTGAAACTCAGAACTCTATGGTGCAGCAGGAGTCAATCAAAACGAAAACAAAACGATCAAAAAATTGGAAAAAAATGTAAAATATCTCACTGGAAAAATAACTGATCTAGAGAACAAATCCAGGAGAGACAACTTAAGAATTATTGGTCTACCATAAAGCCACGATGAAAAAAGCAGTCTAGACAACATACTCCAAGAGATTGTCAAAGAAAACTGCCCTGAGGTCCTGGAATCAGAAGATAAAACAGCTATCGATAGAATTCACCAGACTCCTCCTGAAAGAGATCCCAAACTAAAAACTCCAAGAAATATAGTAGCCAAATTCCAGAATTATAAGATTAAAGCAAAATTTCTACAAGCAGCCAAAAAGAAACAATTCAAATATCGAGGAACTACAGTTAGGATCACACAGGACCTAGCAGCTTCTACATTAAAAGAGCAGAGGGACTGAAATTTGATATTTCATAGGGCAAGAGAGCTAGGACTACAACCAAGGATTAGCCACCACAAAAAACTGAGCATAATCTTTCAGGCAAGGAGATGGATGTTTAATGAAATAAGAGACTTCCAGACTTTCCTGATGAAAAAGCCAGAGCTCAATGGAAAATTTGATCTCCAATTACAAGACTCCAGAAAGATATAAAAGGTAAACAAGGGAAACACAGACTCACACATGCATAAGTGCACACACCCACACCCACAAACATATGCTCATTACTTGGGATGCAACAAGAGCAAAATGTTCACATCCCTATATGTGGAGCTGATAACTGTCAATATTCGAAATCTTTATGTTTATCATGGCCTTCTAAAGAGTTCTATATAGATAGAGGGTGTGGGTATGAATGCACTAACATGAAGTCTAAAAAAAAGACTATTAAGGGGATCAAAGAGACTGTAAGGGGAAAAAGGAAAGGATGCGCTAGGAAAATGTAAAATATGCCATCTGAAGAGGCATCAAAACACACTATAGAAGGGGAGAAAGAAAGAGGGAGAAGAACATCATTTAAACACTATTCTCACTGGTTCTGGTCCAAAGAGGGACCAACTTAATCAGTGAAGTTTAAGATTCTAATGTGAATAGACACATAAATTCATTAAACAGAGGAAAAGGAGGGAGGGAGAGGAGCACAGTTTGAAATTTACTCTCATTGGTTTGGAATCAACTGGGAGTAATTTACTCTGATAATTATAAAAAATTTGTTGTGTCCTATAGATAGTGGAAGGGTAAGGGGGGGTGAAAAGGAGGAGACTAAAGCGGGGATTAGAAGGGAGGGAAATAGTAGTAAGGGGAGAGGGTAAGTTAAGGAGGGGGGTCACTGGGTGGGAACACTGAGGGACGGGGTGGTCAAAAGGGAAAACTTCAAAAAGGGGAAGGGAGAAGGAAGAAACAAAAACATAAACAGGGGAGGGAATAGGATGGAGGGAAAGAGACAGATAGTCATCATTACTGTAAATATGAATGGGATGAACTCTCCCATAAAAAAGAGACAGCAGAATGGATTAAAAACCATAATCCTACAATATGCTATCTACAAAAAACACATTTGAAACAAAGGGATACCCACAGGGTAAAGGTAAAAGGTTGGAGTAAAATTTATTATGCCTCAGCTAAAGTAAAATACGCAGGGGTAGCAATACTTATCTCAGATAAAGCAAAAGCAAAAATAGATCTAATTAAAAGAGATAAGGAAGGAAATTATATCCTACTAAAAGGCACCATCAAGAATGAAGCAATATCACTACTTAATACATATGCACCAAGGGTTATAGCATCCAAATTCCTAGAGGAGAAGCTAAAGGAATTAGAGGAAGAAATAGATAGCAAAACTATACTAGTAGGGGACCTTAATCTCCCCCTCTCTGAACTCGATAAATCTAACCTCATAATAAACAAGAAAGAAGTTAAGGAGGTGAATAGAATCTTAGAGAGACTAGATATGATGGATCTCTGGAGAAAACTGAATGGGGATAAAAAGGAATTTACTTTCTTTTCAGCAGTGCATGGTACATACTCAAAAATAGACCATGTACTAGGGCATAAAAACTTCACAATCCAGTGCAAAAAGGCAGAAATATTAAATGCACCATTCTCAGATCATGATGCAATAAAAATTATATGCAATAAAGGGCCAGGGAAAGATAGACTAAAAACTAATTGGAAATTGAAAAATTAAATCCTAAAACATTGGTGGGTCAAAGAAGAAATTATAGAAACAATCAATAATTTCATTCAAGAGAATGATAATAATGAGACAACATACTAAAATTTGTGGGATGTACTAAGGGCAGTTCTCAGGTAAGTTTTATTTCCCTGAGTGCATACTTAATTAAAGCAGAGAGC